>PJEM01020373.1:0-13649 GCA_004023845.1 Helogale parvula
GGGGGGGGGGGGGGGGTGACTCCTGCGTGAGGTCGAGCGCGGCAAGTCCTTGCAGGAAGGAAGCAGGTGCCACGAGTACCCAGAGGGGCTGAGGCGCCCGACTCCCTGGCTCTGCACCGACGGGCAGGGGCTCGGGGGCCATTCTGGGGCTGGTGGCACCTCCGACCACGTGCTGGGCAGGATGGCCGCAGTTTGGTGCCAGAGAGACAGGGCAGGCGGGGCAGGAAGTCTGGTGGGCGCCCCCTGCGTCGGCCCTGCCCAGCACACGTGAACACCGGCCTCTCACGGCCCAGCCGGGTCCCTGCACGCCCATGCAGCCCCCGTCCATGCAGCCCCCCATCCATGTAGCCCCCATGTCCATGCAGCACCCCCGTCGTCCATGCAGCCTCCCGTCCATGCAGCGCCCTGTGCTGACTGGTTATCTTTCTAGACCATTTCCCTTTATTGATGGTGAAGCTTTTGTATTTTTAAGCAAAACCAAGGTGGGGCTGCCAGAGGAGAGGTTGTTTCCCCCGATCTGCCCTGAAAGCGCCGCGGAAGGAACACCTGCTCCCCAGACCGGGGTGAGCGCGGCAGACGGCCGGCGGCGAGTCACACACGGGCCTGCTCCTCCGACGGGTGGGCAGATGGCACGTGGGGCGGCCCTGACCCAGCCTTCCTGTACGGCTGTGTGGCCTTGGGCAGGACAGAGCCCCTCTCTGGGTCTCACTTTCCTCGCCTGGAGGTGGGGGAGACCGGTTCTCCTAGAAGGCCCCTTCCAGTCGAGCTCGTGTGTCTGGCGGAGGCCCCGCTGCCCTCGTGCCCGGCGGGACGTGGCTCCGGAGGTGAGGGAGGTGATGCCGCCCTTGGCCTCCTGCTCCCAGCCGCCTGGGTGCTCGAGCTGCTCTCCAGCTGGGAGGCCCTGACTGGCCTTCAGAGAGGCTTCGGAGTCTGCCCAGAGGCTGTCTTCTCTGCATGTGGGATTCCTGGGCGTCTTAACATTTCCATCTGGCCCAGACATTGCCAGGTTCAGGGGACGATTTGGCCTCTGGGCACCAGGCTGGGAATGGGGCTCCCTGGTGGGGGGGAGGGTGGGGAGCCTCTGGTGTAGGCAGAGGCGGGGGGGGGGAGGGAAGGGACAGAATGGCAGGAAGGGAGGCTGAGGCGAGGGCCCGGGTGGGTCCAGAGGTCTCCCTTGGCAGCTTGGAAACCGCCCCCGCTTCCGCGGCCGCCGGGCCGTGTCCCGCGCGAAGAGGGTGGGTGAGCTCACCGTTCACACGGCTCCCTGAGCGCCGCTGCCCCCGAGAGGCCCGGGCCGCTGCCCTGGGGGGACGGGTGGCTCCCCGAGGAGCAAAGTGCTGTCCTGCTGCCTCGCTGGCTCGGGGCAGATAGGTTTCCTCTTTTTTGCTTTATTTCTTTAAAAAAAATTTTTTTTAATGTCTTTATTTCATTTTGAGACACAAAGATAGAGAGTGAGCAGGGGAGGGTCAGAGAGAGAGGGAGACACAGAATCGGAAGCAGCTCCAGGCTCTGAGCCATCAGCACAGAGCCCGACGCGGGGCTCGAACCCACGAACCGTGAGATCATGACCTGAGCTGGTGTGGGTCACAACCCCGAGATCAAGAACCTGATCTGAGATCAAGAGTTGGACACTTAAGTGACTGAGCCCCACGGGCGCCCCGATAGGTTTTCATAAGATGAAGTAAGTGACTTCCAAGCCAGCCACGCTGACCACACGGTCACTTGTTCTGCACAGTCTGGAACGCGTAAGAAGATGGGGGCCCTGCCAGTCAGAAGAGATGTGGGGACCACGGCTGTGGTCACGGGGACAGGGGACGGAGCCGGGCTCTGTTGCGCGGGGGCTAAGTGGCTCTGTAACTCAGGGACCGGAGGCCCTGCGTGTGCGCCCCTCCCGACCGGCCGGTGTGGGTCAGGCCTTCCCAGACGCCCCTGGTGGGGGAGTGAGCACCGGTGAGCGTGGGAGGAGGGCCGGGAGCACTCACCTGCCACAGGCGGGGGGCAGGGCAAGGAAGGAGGGACAGTGTTTATGGAGGCGGCGGCAGAGAGGCCGGGTGAGGAAGTGGGAGGTGGTGTGCAGGGCAGGGGCCGGGCTTGGGCACAGCAGATCCGTGCGGGGTGTTTTGTTTCCATGGACAGGGAGACAGGGTGGGCGCGGAGGCCCCAGCACCCAGGTTCTGCGCTCAGCGCAGGCTGGTGTTTAATGGGGGCGGGGCCAGCCTCATGGGCCTCTGTGTCCTCACAAGGCGAAGCGTGGGGGCGGGCTGATCGGCACGGATGCCTGGGGGCAGGGCGGTCAGTGTTATGGCTGGTGGTCCCAGAGAGGGCCTTGAGAGCGAGGACTCTTGGCCAGGCGTCTGTGACGCCACAGCAGAGGGAGGCTCTGGAGGACAGCCCCAGAGAAGCTGAATCCAGGTCTTTGAAACAGTCAGAGTCGAGATGGGCAGCCGTGATAGGAAGTGAGTTCCCTGTCACTGGAGGTAGTCAAGCAGATTGAGCGCATGCTGGACTCAAACAGAGAGTCCTGGGTTACTTACCTAGATGGCTTTTCAGTTTCCTTTTCACTCTTAGACTCGGGGCCCCACTTACGGGTGGGATCACCTGTTGGGCAGTGTCTCCTGCAGGCTGTGATGGTGGCCCCAGCTTTCTGGAATTTTCTTGTGCCCCTGGTGCAGCAGCTCTCATCCCTGCACATCAGAATCACTGAAGTCTTCAACATTTAGCATGTCAGTGCCCAGGCCTCCCCGGCAGACACTGTGACTTCATTGTTCTGAGTGGGGCCTGGAGCGGTGGAGGCCGGCTCCCCCCACCCCATACCGCCTGACGGGGTGGGAGACAGAGCTCCCGGGTCTCACTCTGCCTTCCGGAGGGCTCCGGGCTGAGGCTGCGGGCCCTCACACCCGCTCCCCCAGTGAACGTTGGGGAGGAGCTGGCCATGGGTCTGGGGGTCCCGGGTGGGCTGCCCTCGGGCTGTTGGAAAGTCTCCGGGCACCCGGCACGCAGGAGTAACACATGACTGAATGGTGTGGACGCTGCTGGGCCGTGCGCGGGGCAGGGAGGTGACCTGGAGCCGCAGGGAGGTCCTGGTCTGCCGCCCCCCCCCCCGACCCAGACCTCTGCGTGATTGGAATTATGTTTGTGGCCTTAGGGGTGACCTGTCTGACTTGACATTTTGGTACCATGGTCTCCCGAGTGACCTTTTCCGCTTCCTGGGGGCATCAGGCAGCGGGAGAATGGGGCCCCAGGTGGGCCATTTCCTCCTAATTGGCGTCCTGGCCACCAGGCCGGCCTCGCCACGCATTGACGGCCCCCTCCGCTCCGGCCCTGCGTGTCCTTGCTGCACAGCGCATGGTGTCCCTGACTCGCCAGGCTCCGTCTCCTTCTGGGAATGACAAGGTGGCGGACGCAGAGAAGAGCCCCGGGCCAGCCGGGCCTGATGGGTTTCGGGATGGCTGGCACGGGCCCCGCCTGCCCACCGCCTGCCCACCTCCTGCCCACCGGCCTGCTGGGCTGATGCCGACCCCGCCTGGCCTGAGGCTGCTGGGGGCCTGTTGAGCCAGACGGGGACCAGGCCTCAGCGGTGGGGTAACTGGGGCCCCGCCGGGGCAGGTGAGACGGGGGCTTAGACTCCCCACCCCCGGCCAAGGCTGGGCCCGTGCGTGAGCCCTGACGCTCGCTGGGTGGAGTGACACAGACCTGGGGCTCCGGCTTCCGAGGGCTGGAGTCCAGCCACACCCCCACCCCCGCTCAGGGCTGGTGGTCAGCGTCCCTGGCCCCACGGGTGGCTCAGAGTCGCCTCAGCGCCTGGCCGTGCGAGTGCCCGGTCCGCACTAGCCTCTGCCCGCTCCCTGCTCGCCTGCTCCCGTGTCCGCAGAGTCGGGGCAGGGGCGTCCGCCTGCCATCGCGTCTCGCCATGTGCCGCATTGCTCTGCGTCGTGACCACGACCGGCACACGGGGACATGGCGGATCGCAGACTCCAGGGCTCCAGCTCGGCGGCCCGGCCTGTGAGCATCCAGGGGCAACCCGGCCTCCCTGGCGGAGGCGCGACGGTTCTGGGCCCCGGGCTGGCCTTCAGGGGCTGGGTGCCGACGTCGCCTGCGTGGCGTCCGGGCCAGAGCGGAGGGTGGCCGGCATGGCCTCAGCCTTGCCCCCCGGGGGCACTGCTGGCCTCCCGCTCAGGACTCGGGGTCAGGGCCCTGTCCTTGGGCCACGCCCCAGGCACTAAGGGGCCTTTCTCTCTCCCCTCGGGGCTTCTTGCCCGTTTCTGACCTTCACAGCCGGGCGTCTCCAGGCCCTGCTCCCCTGCCCCCTCCTCTGCCGGGTGGGGTTCAGGCTCGGCGGGCAGGGGCGTGGGGCGAGGGTGTCCCCAGCACAGGCCCGGCCACGGTCAGGGGCTCAGCACGTGTGTGGCTGGAGGCCTTTCTGAAAGGCAGCGTGGAGGCTCTGTAAGTGGCGGGATCCGAGGCACGGACACCAGAGGCCTCTCGGGTGGCCGGGGGTGGGGGGTTCCACTGCCGAGATCATGGGCTCCCGTTTGTGAAGAGAGTTTGATCCTCTGGCCGCTGTCTCTCTTCGCCGCCAGCACTTCGGGTCCGGAGACCGGCCTTCGGTGGAAGGGCCCAGGTCCAGGGCCACACAGTTCTGGCCGGTGGTGGAAGTGATGAGGCTGGCCCACAGCCGGAGACCCTGTCCCCCACAGCCCGGCGGCCTCGGGGCAGGCGGGCGGGCAGGGTCCTCGCCGCAGACCCTGGAGGCCGCAGGGCAGACAGGGTGCCGGTGCCCGGGCAGGAGCCCTGCCGTGCCTGGGTCATGACTTCTCCGAGCCTCGGTTTCCTCCTCTGCAAAAGTGGGTCGCTGCTACCGACTGCGGCCACGCGGGCAGGTGCGGTGGGGGCCACGGGGCTGGGAGGGGCTGGCTCGTGGTCGGGCGCACCTGCCGGGAACCGGCGCACGTCCCCGCTCTGCCGCGAGTCTCCTCCAGGGCCCCTGATGGCGGTGGCCAGCCTCTGCAAGGATGGCTGGGACTAAGTCACGCCCTGGGTGAAGAATAGAAACATCTGGTGCCCTGGGGCGCCTGGGGGCTCAGGTCGTGATCTCACAGTCTGTGAGTTCCAGCCCCGCGTCGGGCTTTGTGCTGACAGCTTGGAGCCTGGGGCTACTTCGGATTCTGTGTCTCCCTCTCTCTCTGACCCTCCCCTGCTCATGGTCTGTCTGTTTGTCTGTCTCTCTCTGTCAAAAATAAATAAATAAACATTGCAAAGAGAAAGAGAATAATTTGGTACGTAGCTAAAATCTGGGTTAGTTGTGTGACCTTGGAAAAGTCACTTTGTATCTCTGATTCTTAGTTTTTTATTTTTGTTGTTGTTTTAATCAGTAAATGGACACGTTGTGGCGCTGTCTGCAGGGGGAGGACGTGAGGTAGTTTGGGTCGAAGCCTCCTCTGGGACCCAGTACACAGTCGGTACTCAATAAATGTCAGGGAAAAGTAAGTTCTGTTGTTAAGTAATTTCAAGAAGCACTTATTAAGCACCTGTTGCAGTCAGAGCCCAGAGGCCACACAGGCCGGACCCAGGGTCGCCAGCCTCTGCCGCGCGCCGTGTGCTCTGCCCGCCACGCAGCGTGGTCCTGTGTTCTCCGTCTTCTGTGTGTTAACAAAGCAGAGCATTTAACAATAATTGAAAACGCGACGTGTGCGGCCTTGGGTGCGAGTCTTTCACTTGATGTCGTGTCGTGAGCTTTTCCTCTGCAAATGCTCTACACACGCGGTTTCCAGGGCCGCCTCGTGCTACCTCACCCGCCACTCCGTTACCTCGCCGCTCCATGGTGCTGGGCGTTCAGCAGTAAATGGCTTTAGAAATTGGCTCATCTGTTGGGATATAGTCCCTGAGCGCTCCGTGCACGAGGGGACACTCCTGCGCTGTTGGACAGCTCTGGGCTGCGGGGACAAGGGCCGCCCGGCCGGCGGGCCCCCAGCCTCTCAGCCCTGCGGCCCCTCAGGGGGAGGCAGGTGCCCCCACGTGAGAACCATATCAATCTCGAGCTTCACGTGAGCTCAGGAGCAAAGAGAAGACGACAGCTCCTCATTTTGAGAAACGGGAAGCGACGAGTCCAGCCGGTCTGACGTTTTCCAGCCTGTGACTGTGCCGGTGGTTTACTTCTCGCGGACACAGCAGACGGATCTGCGGAGTCGGGAGGGTCCCGGGCTTCGAGGCCGCGAAGACAAGCAGGCGGAAGCCGCCTCTTAGAACAAAAGGAGGAGACTCCGAGGAGAGGAGACAGCACCTGGCCCCTGTCCCCCCGCCTCTTCCTCTAGGAGTGATGGAAACAGACTTGGATTCTCACTTTAGCAATTTCCGCCGAAGGAAATAAATTAGAGGGTGGAGTGTGCCTGACTGTGCTTCCCGGCCAAGGCCTGACGCCCCCCAGATGTTTCAGGCCCCTGGAGGGAGGAGTGAGGTCAGTTCCGAGCCGCCAAAACCGCGGGCCGCCCGCTGGCCCGTCGGGAGGCCTGTTCCCTCCTGCAGCAGCCCCCGCACAGCGCCCGCTCCCGTTGGCCCTCGGTGGGTCCGGCCCGTGGGCTTGGCTGGCGTCTCAGGACCCTTCCCGAGGGCTGTCCCCATGCCTGTGTGCTCTGTGCCCACGCTGCGTCTGGACCGCGGCGGCCCAGCGACCCGGCCCTGTGCACGCCCCCGGCTCCGAGCAGCGGCTGGACCTGGAGCCTGTGTGTCAGCCGCGCCGGGGGCCCGGCGGCCAGGGCGCTCCGGACGGCCTGCGCCCTAGCGCGGTGTGGCCCGTGGGGCAGGTGCTCCGGGAATGGGAAGTGGTGGAGACTCACGGAGGATGACTGCCTGAGCTGCTTCACTGCTTCTCCCTTGAGTCTCAAGCCCTCGCCTGCGCCTGGCACAGAGTGGGCCCCGGGGCTGTGCCAGATAACTGAGCGGTGGGCCCTCAGACCCCAGGGAGGGGCAGGCGGGGGGCGTGGCCACGGGCACCTGCAGGCGCAAGCCCTCCGCTCACCCAGGGCATCCTTATTGGATGGCCCCGCAGGCCCGAGCCGCCAAATGCGCCCTGGAAGCCCCTGGGGCGGTGGCATCTCCTTCCCCTGAGCCCAGCTCTGCTGTGGGCGGACAGTTCGTCTTGCCTTGGAAATTCTGGCCCTCCTGTCAGGCCGTCGTTAAGGTGGGGACAGAGGCCGGGGGCTGGGGTGCAGATGGCCGAGAGCAAACCCGGAGGCCGCCCGGTGAGCTGCCGTGTGCGTCACGGAACCGGGGTGGTGACGCGCAGCCGCTGTCGGAGGCAGAGGGGGGGCCGTGGGGTGGCGGTGCCCAGGGCCGTGCTGCTGGCTGTGGGGCTGGAAGTCGCCCTGGGACCTGCCCTGCCCGCCGCGGGGACCCTCCCTGCTCCACGCTAGCCCCTCTCGCCCTCCAGCCGCTCCCCTGCCTCCCTGCCTGCTCTGAGCCTGACGTGGGGTGCCAGCAGCGGCCAGGGGTTCTGATCCGTCCCTGAGAGAGACGTTGTCAGAGATGGAAGGAACCTGGGGATTGTCTCGTTCGGGTTTTTTGTTCCGAGAGAAGAGAGTCCCAAGCTGGCCTGGCGTTCATGGCCAAACTCCGTGACAGCAGCACGGACAGGAATCCTGCTCATGTGATGCGTGAGCGTGGACGCAAAATTCTGAGCGACAGGGCAGCCAAGTGAGCCACGGTGGCCAGCGTGGTGCCCCCTGCAGGCGCCCCCACCCCGCCCCCAGAGCAAACAGGATCTAACCCTAGAGAGCAGAGGCTGGGTGGCTGCTTGGGCCCCTCGGCCTCGGCCCGGCCCCCCTCCCCACAGCCCCCTTCCTGGCCGCCCTAATTCTCTCTCCGTTTCCCCTGCAGGACTCCATGTTTTCGTTGGCCCTGAAATGCCTTATCAGTCTGTCCACCATCATCCTTTTGGGCCTGATCATCGCCTACCACACGCGGGAAGTCCAGGTAGGTGCCGCCCCCCTCCCCCTGCGAGCAGTGCCCCCCCCAGCGGCCGCCCGGCCACCTCACGGGCGGTGTTCCGCACCGCTCGGCCCTCCCGTCTGGGCCCCCACGAGCGAGGGGTCTGGGGCTTCAGCAGCAGAACCGGCATCTTCATTCGGGGTTCTAGGGACAAGTGCGGCTTCGCGATCTGGGGGCGGGTCCTCTTTAGTGTCAGTGACCCTGAGAGCCCCTTTCCGTCTCCTGCTGGACCTTCTGGAGCCCCGGCTGCTGAACCCGGGAGGCAGGCCTGTCCCGCATCCCTTTGCACATGCACACGCACACATGTGCATGCACGCACACACTCCCCATGCACACACACACCCCCCCCCCCACACACACGTATGTGCACGCACACACCCCCCCCTCACACATGCACACACACACGTAATGCATGCACACCCCCCCACGCACACACACACACACACGTATGTGCACGCACGCCCACACGCTCGAAGTGCACCAAATCCCACCAGGACTCTGTGTTTTTTGGTGGGGTAGACTTGACCCGCCGCGGACCCTGGAGGCTGGGAGGGGCCATTTTCTACATGGAATAGAGTCGGATGTGGGGGAGGGGCTGCCAGGCTCCAAGGCGACTGTGTCGAGGGGCCTCGAGGCCAGGCCTCCAGCCTGGCGGACGGGGGCCCACCCGGGTCGGGAAGGGCAGACAGGCGCGAGCGGGCGTGGATTCCCTTCCCAGGACACTGGGCTCCTGCACTGCCCAGCCTGCAGGCCCGCTGGGGACCTGGGTGGTTCCGGGTGCTTCTTGTCCTGTGCATGGGAGTCTGTTCTGATCTGGCTGGAGAACACCGCGAGGTCCACGTCTGGGCCGCAGGCGACAGATTGACAAACACCAGAGCTCGCGGTCGGAGACCTTCTTAGGGAGCATCTTTGTCTGGCCCTGCGACCTTTCTCGAGCTGCTGTGAGGACAGGACGTGCTCTGTGAGCCGGGACACATGGTGTCAACCTTGTCCCCGTGACGGAGGTTCTGGGTGGGCGGACCGGCTGCCTTCCCGCGGCGTCGAGGTGGGGGGCCCGGCTGGCCAGGCTGGGCTCCGGAGGTGGAGGATGGAGGACTCAGACCTGGGAGCCACGACTCCAGCCTCCAGGGCATTTCAGGCCCTCAGACAGGCGTGTGCCCCGAGGGCGTCGGACCCCACCAGCAGCTTCCCTCCTGGAGCCTGAACTGCCTGACTCAGCCCACCGGTGGTCACCCCAGGCAGGGGCCCGTACAGGCTGGGGGACGAGGTTAGGGACAAGACAGGACCCGGGTCACCGTCTGGGTCCCAAACCAGCCGTGGGGCCCAGGCTTCCTCAGCCCCGCCGAACCCCCCTGTCCTCATGCGGAGGGAGCCCTTGTGTGCGGACCACCCTGACCTGTGGCCGGCATGCCCCACCAGCTGGCATCCTCTGTCCCAGCCCGAGCTCGCGGCCGCTCTCCGCTCTGTCCTGACGACGGGCCGTGGGGGTAGGGGCCTGTCTCAGCTGCTTACGGGCTGGTGCTCAGCGAAGCCAGGGTCACCGAGCCCTGGTGCAGACCCTCCAGTCGGCACGACCTGGGTCAGTCACAACTCCCCCCACCCTCCGTCTCCCCTGTCACCTCACCCACTCTGGGTTGGGGACAGGGAAGTCCAGGATGGGCGGTTGTGGCACGGGAGCCGGTGCTCTCCCGGGACCTGTCTGCTGGGCCACGGCCGGGCGCCAGGTGGCCCCCCGCGGACCGCGGCACCAGCAGGTGTCCGGGCTTCCTCCTGCACCCCGACCCCGCTGGCCCTCAGCTGCCAGGGCTGTGCCCCGTCACGTGGGGAGTCACGGTGCCTGGGTCCCTCTGTGCACTTACCTTTCCAGTAAAGCTGTGTCTGCACAGCCCTCCTCCCACTGAGGGCAGTGGGGAAGGTTTGGGTGCAGATTGGGGGGGGGTGCTCCTACAGGCCCCGTGTGAAGCTTACTGGGCCGACCATAGTTCTCTGTTCCGTGGCTCTCTCCCCAAACTCAGGGATGGTGTTGTCACCGATCTCTGTGTTTCCAGGGACCCACAGTGTCTGACAGAGCAGGTGTGCAGGGCATGTAGAGGACAAGGGGGGTTCCGGTCCAGGGTCACGCAGGATGGGGCGGGGAAGGGCCCGGAAGCTGTCGGGCACAGAGCAGAGGCAGAAAGGTCCCACGTCCAGCGTGCGCCGTGGGGCTTTGGGGGGAGCTGATGCGAGGGTGGCCACGGGTCGTGGGCAGGGTGAAGCGTCTTGGAGGTGTTGGTCTCCTCAGGACAGTGCGCTGGCTTCCAGAGGCTTCCGGTCCACTGCAGACTTTCTGGGCCCACGACAGTGACAAGGTCGGGGCTTCTAGCCGTGTGGACAGAAATGGGACACTTGTGATTTATTAGGTGTGTATTAACTGGGTGTTTTTATTAAATGCCAGTAAGTTCTCAGCTGACAGGGAAATTACTTCAAATTATAGGACATACGTTATACTCAAGAGACGGCTCACATCACAAGCGGGCTCGCCTCCACGGCACACGGGCCCAGAGGTCGGCGCACCCTCCTGGCGTGCGTGACTCGCTGCCGCGGGGACACGGGCACCAGGACGCAGGAGTGGACGGCCCAGCTGCGCCGGGGAAGGGGGTCCTTCGGGCCAAGGCTGGCTCTGGGCCCTCACCCTGCCTGCCCTCTGAGGCCCGCCTGGCGTCTGGCCTCTGGGGCTGCTGCTCCCGGACCTGGTGCCCTGAGGCCGGGCTCCGAGGCCCCACCCGAGGTGTGTGTGGCCCCAGGGGCACTTTCCTGGGGAGATGAGGCCTAGGCTGCCCTGCCTTCATCGGGAGCGGGGACCCTGTGTGTTCGGACCAAAGTGGCCTGGAGCGTCTGGGGCTGTGGGGAAAGACAAGAAGGACCGCGGGGCTGGCCGTCCTCAGACGCATCAGGTGACACTGCCCACGGGCGACGTCTCTGGCTGGCCATCGGGTTCCTCGTCCCTTCTCTGCCCGAGGCAGTCATTTGGGCCGGCCAGGTGGGGGGCCCCTGAGATGCCAAGACCTCTGGGCCACCCCAGTCCACAGGCCAGGAGCTGGCTTGGCACCGGCCCTCACCCCTGCATCGAGTGTGTTTCCTGCCCGGCCGCTCCCTGCTAGGTCCTTGCGGTGGGGAGGACATGACCCGCTGTTGTGTCCCCGAGCCTGAGCGCCTGACAGAGCAGGTGTCCAGGGAGAGCCCCGCGGGCTGGCGGGCGGCCGGCCCCCTCCCTGTGCTGCTGGCCGCCGTCGCCATGGTTACCAGGCCAGCCCTGGTGATATCTGTGTGACATTGGGGCTTATTTGCTAAATCCTGAAACACGTGGGTTTAACCCTTTCTGCCGCAGAGGGTTTCCTGCCTGCGGCCTCTCCCCCAGCGGGAAGGACCCTGCTGTCGCCCAGAGCCCACAGGCCTCATGTGTGCCTCTCAGCCGCCCCGATGGCTTTCTGTCATGTGGAGATGCCACCCTGTCCCCTGCTGCTCCAGGGGCATGTGCCCGGGGCCTGTTAAGACTCACCCAAATGCCCAAATAGGATGGACACTCAGCCCTGGGGGCTCTGTGGGCTCGCAGGGAAATGCCTCCTGCCAGGCCCTCCAGAAACTTCCTCAGCTCCAGGAGTCTGAGAAGTTAGGGACGTCCTCCCACCTCGGACACCACCAGCAAGAGAGGAGGCTGGGCTCGGGAGGAGGCAGTGGCTGTGAAGGGACAGAGCCACCCCTTCTGGCTCAGGACCTGGTGCCACCCGCCTCCCCCCACCCTAGCCCCACGTTGCCTTGGAAACGCCAGTGTCCATGAGGTGAGGGGCAGGGATGCATCTGGTTCAAGGGGCCTGATCTCAAGGTGAGCTCGGGTGAGAGCAGGAGGGGCCCTCGGTCAACCCTGTGCTGTCCTCTGTGGGGGGAGCTCGCGGGGTCAGGTGGCCCCAGGGCCTGCGATTGTATCAGGATTCCACGTCCGAAGGGTGCAAGGGGAGGGCAGCGGGAAGGAGGCGTGAGCCGGCCAGGTAACTGGGACCCAGACGGGTGGCCCTTGGGAGGCCCTGCCCATCGCTGAGCGGCCCACTGTCCCCTCCATACAGCCTTGAAACTGAAATAGGAAAAGTCACAGAGACAGCTCTTTGGCTCCAGCATCTTAGAGTTTAAAGGTGACTCCTCTTACAACTCTTACAAGGATGAACTGGTCAGACATCTGAAAGCTTTTAGGATAATTGAAGTCCGCGCCCCACCTCCCTCCCTCCCCGTGCCCAGTCCCGGCCTCCTTCCGTGGGGACACGCTGCCCCTCGCCGCGGTGCCGGGCCGCACGCTGTGACCCTGCAGGGGCCCACGTGTGCTGTCCACCACCTGCCCGGAGTCCGTCCGTCCCATTTAGCGTCGTCGGGCTGCTGTCGTTAGCTGGTGATCTTTTCCGTCCGCGTGGCCGTTCTCCGTGGGGGGCGGCGCCCGAGCTCTGCCTGGGCCCCCCCGCGGGGGATGTGGCAGGGAGGGGGCGGTTCTAAAGAGCCGGCTGCCCGCGGACGTGGGGAACGGACGGCAGCGCTGTGCTAACGCGCCAGCGCTGCATCGGGCCACCTTCTCCTGCTTCTCGGAGAAACGACGGCAAACCGCCAGCGGCCAGACCCTCCACCGCCCGGTAACCGGAGAAGGGCTGCGCCGCGCCGGTCGGCCTCTGAAGTAGAGAGCTCAGTGCCCCCCCACGCGCCGCCGGCACACGCCCGTGGGCTTGCGGGAAGGACGCCGGCCTGCGGCCAGTAGGCCCGGAGCCAAGCTGGGACTGTGTCATTTAAAAGTGCTTTTTAAAAAATGTGGTAAAGCAGACATAACAAAATTTACCATTTTGGCTGTTTCTGAGTGTGTTGTATACCTGTCCGTCCTGTCCGTCCCCAGGGCTGACTGTACCTCTGCATGTAACCTTATCGCCCCCGAGGGCCTGAGGGTGTAGACGCTCCTCCAGGGGTGACCTTCTCCAGGCCCCCGCCTCCGGCCAGCTGGTCCCGCGTCCGACCCTGGACCTGACCCCGGGCCAGCGTCACAGGCCCCAGCTGGTGATCCCAAGTGTGGATCTGGAAAGTGGTTTGTGAGGCCACAGGTGACAGGCACGGCCCCTTTGTGCGCTGGTCTCCGTGTGTCCGGCCTGTGCCTTCACTGTGTGGCCTCGTGGATTCTGGATTCTGTTATTATCCCTGCTTCATGGGACGGCAGCAGAGGCTGGGGGTGGGAGACACGGCCAGGGTCGTGCGGCGGGGAGGCTCCGGGCTGGGCTCGGGCCAGGCCAGCTGTCCCCGGGCCCGTGAGGCTTCCTGCCTCAGGGACACAGCTCCGTCTTCGGCTCTGTCTCCTCTCCCTCACCTCGCAGGGCCGGGAAGGCAGCCTGGAGGCCGGGCTGAGCCCCGGGGCTCCCCCGACAAAGGGCAGGTGTTGCCACAACCAAGTCCAGCGTGGGACAGCAGGCAGGCCTCGCGGCCCCTCCAGGACGGACCCCAGCCTCCGCTCTGCCGAGGTCCCCCTGCCCCCTTGGAAACCCTGTCCTTCCCCGGGTTTCCCCGTGTGCTCCCCTCGGGCGCCAGGCCCGGCCCAGGATGGGGATCAGCAGGTTCAGGGCAGCAATCCTAGCCTCCGACCTGTCCCTGCCTGGCCCCTGGCCCCC
>PJEM01020374.1:0-13656 GCA_004023845.1 Helogale parvula
TTCCTTAAGGTCAAACCCCGCGCTCGGTTCCAGGCAGGTCTCAGGAGAGCCGGCCACGATTTCCGAATACAAATGTCCTAACCCCCCCCCCCGACGCCCCCCACCCCCCTGCTAAACAGAATACTAGCACTCGTCCCTTTCAGCGGGCCGTTCACCCAAGCGTCTCCAGTCCTCTGTGAACATTAATTAATTAAGCCCCAATTACACAGTTATCATGGACCGACAATATAGTTACTGTACACATGCAGCTGGCCACCGGTTTCCTGATGTGACTTAACCCCCGGCGTCATGGCGTGTGTAATATAGGACCGGAGGGCGTTAGAAGCTCAGGTTCTGGGGGCGCCCGGGGGGCTCAGTCAGTTGAGCGTCCAACTTCAGCTCAACTCATGATCTCACAGTTCGTGGGTTCAAGCTCCCTGTTGGGCTCTGTGCTGACAGCTCAGAGCCTGGAGCCTGCATTGGATTCTGTGTCTCCCTCTCTCTCTGACCCTCCCCTGCTCGTGCTCTGTGTCTCTCTGTCTCTCAAAAATGAATAAACATTAAAAAAAAATTGAACTCCAAATTCAGTAATTTCCCAGAGTCTCCTGTCCAGGGGTCTAGGGGTCCTCCCCTTCTCTGCCTTCTCCCAGAGGTCATTTCCCCCTGGAAGGAGCGCTGCTTGGCCAAGTTCAGTGTTGACATGGGGTGGAGGGCATGAAGGAAATGTAACATACGAGCCAGGGCCTGCTACGTGTCCGACAGGAGCTGAGTCGTCAGTGACCTGAAACATCTCATCAGCTTTTCCCCGGGGACCTGGGGGCTGGGGGTGGGGCGGCTGGGAGGCTGGCACGGAAGTCTGAGACTCTCTGCCCGCCCCCCCCACCCCCCCGTGCCAACAGCCCACAGGAGCAGAAGCCCCCCACGCTGGCACCGGGACAATGCGGTGCAAAGAAAGGGAACAGGGAAACACGACCGCTGGTAGGAAAGGGACCCCAGGGAGGCGTCTGAGAAGCAGGTGGGAGGGAGGATTGTTTCGCACGGCGGCCACAGTGTGGAGTTTGGACAAATGTGCACGTAAAGGGGAGGCCTGGGACTGAGTGTTTCTCGAGGCTTCTATTTCTTGAAATTTCCTGGGGCATGTGGCCCCTCCGCTTGTATCTGGGTTCCCCACGTGACAGAACCCCGGCTGAATGTGCTTAGGAGAAGAGGGGGCGCGTATGAGCTCACGTGAGAAACCGAACGGGGACAAAGGCAGGAATGGAACAGACGTCAGTGAGGACGGGACATGAGAGTCAGTTCTTCCAGATCTCTAGTGGCTCCTGCCTACCGCTTCTGCCTATGAGGACCGGCTCAGACTCACCCCTCTGTAGGGCCCAGGGGGTGGTGGGGGGAGGTGGAAAGGGACGATTTTTAAAACACTGATTAATTTTCTTTCATGGCCATTGATCTATTTCATTCTTTTCTTCCTTCCTTCCTTCCTTCCTTTCTTTTTTTTACATTTATTTATTTTTGAGAGTCAGAGCAATGGTGGGGGAAGCGCAGAGAGGGAAGGAGACACAGAATCGGAAGCAGGCTCCAGACTCTGAGCAAGCATTCAGCGCAGAGCCCGACACGGGGCTCGAACCCACGAACCGTGAGATCATGACCTGAGCCGAAGTCAGAGGCCCAACCGACTGAGCCCCCAGGTGCCCCAGTTTATTTAGTTCATTTAAGTAAACTGATCACCTATATTTTTCCAGAAATTCTCTACTTCGCATATTTTCATATACAGCAACATAAAGTGGCTCATGGTATATTCTCATACGTCTTAAAGGTTTTACTGTATCTATAGTTTTACCCTCTTTTCATTCTTCATATTAGATATTTGTGCCTTTATTCTTTCCCTTGATTAATCTTGCTGCCTGTTTGTCTCTTTTTATTGTCTTTTCAGAGAACCAGCTTTTGGCTCTGTTGATCATTTTTGTGATTGTTGATTTCATTTATGCTCTTACCCTTACTGTTTACTTCCAGTTGTTTTTTTTTAAAGCTTCTTTAGTTAGTGGAAAGCTTTACTCACGTATGTTTAAGTCCTGCCTGTTTTAGAGTAAATGCACTAAACACCATGTATTTCTCTATAAATGTCAGTTTCGTTGCAATCTACAAATCTAATTTTGCATTTATCTTTTTATCGCCAGTACCAAATTCCCACTGTGAGTTCTGCTGATGTCTTTGAGGGGGTTCAGTAAATAACTTCTCTTTTTCTCTCCTGGATTCTGAACTGAGAAATAAGATTAGGGTGGGGGGGGAAGGTAGGGGAGAATCATCTTTTTAATTTTTTTTAACTGTTAAAAATGGAGCGCCATTGGCTGGCTCAGTCAGTAGGGCATCTGACTCTTGATCCCAAAGGGCATGAGTTCAAGCCCCAGGTTGGACATGGAGCCTACTTAAAAAAAATGTTATGGGGCGCCTGGGTAGCTCAGTTGGTTAAACCTCGGACTTCAGCTCAGCTCATGATCTCACGGTTCATGAGTTCAAGCCCCACGTCGGGCTGTGCTGACCGCTCAGAGCCCGGAGCCTGCTTCAGATTCTGTGTCTCCGTCTCTCTCTGCCACTCCCTTGCTCATGCTCTGTCTCTCAAAAAGCAAATGTTAAAAAACATTATTTTTAATGTTAAAGATAAGGTTGGACTAGGAGGGTAGGTGTGACAGCTAAATGGGTGTCCTCACACTGCAAAATGGGATTTTGGCAGCCTTAGCCCCTAGTCATTCTGATGCTGTGGTGGCCGCGGGCAACAGAGAATGACAGCAGCCTGCAGGTAGCTCAGTCCCCAGAAAAGAAAGGAAGGTGGTAGGTGAAGCACACCCGCTTTATCTTCCCCACGTTGGCCAATCAGATGTCACTTCCTCCTCTGGGTAGAGGAGGTAAAGGGGCAGAGAGAGGCTGGAAGTGTTACACTAATTCAGCTCCCTCCAGGTAGATGGAAACGTTGGGCCAGGAAAGAAATGTTCCTAGCATCGTGCTTTTTAGTTTTCAAAGATATAGATGTTGTTGTTTTCAAGCCGCCTTTCTTTTTGTTAGTGACTTCTGTTTTGGCTGCGTTGTGGATGGAGTGTGTATGCTTTCAGTCCACTCCAAAGTCGGTTCAGGCTCTCATTTATGACCCAATGCAACTCAGTTTTTTTTTTATCAACGTTCACACGTGCCTGCATGACTATCATGAGTTGCACAAGTCTGCTCTGGCCGCTGTAACAAAATATCCCAGACTCTTTGGCTTAAACACAGAGATTCATTCGCTCTCAGTTCTGGAGGCTGGAAGCCCAAGGTCAAGGAGTCAGCGGGTTTGGTTTCTTCTGAGGCTAAGCTACATGACTGCGCGGTGTGTCCTCACCTGTCTCTCTCCTCCCCGCCATCCCTGGTGTCTCTGTGTGTGTCCAGATTTCCTCTGCTTGTAAGGAATCAGATCGGACTAGTGCCCCCCCCCAAAGGTTTTATTCTAACGTAATTACTTCTTTAAAGGCTCTGTTCCCAAATACAATGGCATTCTGAGGAACTGGGGTTAGGATTTCAACATACGAATTTCGGGGGGTGGGGACAAAAGTCACCCAAAACATGTGTATTCTTGGCTGGAATAGGTACATAGATTGTGCAGGCTTCTGTCTACTCACCTCATCAGACTTGTTAGTCCTGTCGCTCACATCCTTCATGTCTCTTGTGAAATTTCTCTGCTTGCTCCGTTAGTTTCTGTGGAGTATTGAAACCACGCATTCCTTTTGTGGATTTCTTGCTTTTTTGAAGTAAACCTTCCAGGTTTTGCTTTTCTTATTTCGAGGACATCAGCTTTCTTTGGGCTCACATGTGCCTTGCGTATTTTTTTCCCCATTGTTTTATTTTCTTTTGCTTTACAGTGTTTCTCCGAACTAGCATAATATCGTGTTTTGTTTTGTTTGTTTTGATCCAATGATACATTGTCTTTTTTTTAATTTTTAAAAAATGTTTATTTATTTTTGAGAGACAGAGCGTGAGCAGGGAAGGGGCAGAGAAAGAAGGAGACACAGAATCCGGAGCAGGCTCCTGTCTCTGAGCTGTCTGCACAGAGCCCTATGTGGGTCTCAAACCCACGAACCGTGAGATCATGACCTGAGCTGATGTCGGATGCTTAACCCACTGAGTTGCCCAGGCGTCCCTGTGAAAGTGTTAGTCTTGACTTGTGGTGTCCCAGGTGGAACCTCTTGAGTTTCCGTTGAAATTTCATTGTTTTGCGATACTTGACAGCGAGTGTGTGTGTGTGTGTGTGTGTGTCAGTTTGCAAATTGTGCACATTATCATTTCAAAACATCGTATTGCAGGCTTTTTTGGGGCAGGGAGCCTGGAAAGATTTCCTTCTGAATTTAATTATATTTTTAATGTAAAAAAACGTAGTTAGGATCCTATAGTTTTTCTACTCAATGGTTGTGGTGGAGTTGCTGGTCGTCCCCCGGTACCTGCTCTACTTTAAATGTAATAGAATTTGTGTCGGGGGCTAAGGACTACATTTCCCAGCCTCTCTTGGCGCTAGCTGTGACCAATGCAAGTGGGCGTGGCTTGTGTGCAGTTTACCCATCATTTCTTTAAAAGGAAACCGTATGCCTGCCCTTTCCCTGTTTCTGCTACTGGGAAGGTAGATAGAGTACGAGGCTTTCTTGAACTCTGGGTACAAGAGCGCCACAGGGATGATGAGGCAACAAAACGGAAGGGGCCTGGGTCCCTGACACCTTGAAACTGTTCTAGTCATGTCCACGCTGTTACTTAGGGAGAAATAAAATTCCATCTTGGAGAGCCACTGGAATTTAGAATCTCTGGCAGATCAGCCAAACCTCTGTCCTAATATAATGATTAGATTTACTAATATAATTTACTAACTTATTTGTTCGCTATTGCTTCTTGATACTTTTTCCTTTTTGATTTATATTTCTTAAAGAGAACATCTCTTAGGAGTTTTCCACCAAGAATTTGGAGGATGGAATCTTTTTGGATTTTATAAATTGGACAAGTTTTCATTTCACTGTCACTCTTTTTTTTATGTTAATTTATTTTTATTTATTTTTTTTAAATTTTTTAATGCTTTATTTATTTTTGAGAAAGAGAGAGAGAGACAGTATGAGCAGGGGAGGGTCAGAGAGAGAGGGAGACATAGAATCCAAAGACAGGCTCCAGGCTCTGAGCTGCAGTACAGAGCCCGATGCGGGGCTTGAACTCATGAACCATGAGATCATGACCTGAGCCGAAGTCAGATGCCCAACTGACTGAGCCACCCAGGCGCCCCTGTTAATTTATTTTTGAGAGAGCGTGCAGACGAGACAGGGGCAGCGAGAGAGGGAGACACAGAATCTGAAGCAGGCTCCAGGCTCCATGCTATCCACACAGAGCCCTACGTGAGGCTTGAATTTAGGAACCAGGAGATCATGTCCTGAGCCAACGTGGGACGCTTAACCCGCTGAGCCACCCAGGCGCCCCTCCGTGTCACTCTTTAGTGACAGTTAAGCTAGGTATGTTATTCTAAGATAGTAACTTCTTTTCCTCAAAACTTCATTCTTTTCCTGCCTCTCTTGTGGTCCAGAATTCTCCTGTTGGCTTGCTTACCACTTCTTTTTGGATATCTGCTTTTCCCCTTTAGGACTGCTTTTATATTCTTCATCTTTGACGTTCTGAATTACATACAATGCATCAAGGTGGAACTTTTATTTTTCTTTCTTTAGCATGGCCTTTGTTGGGCTTTACTTTGCGGTGGGGAGAACTCTCTCTTTGTGTCTAGTCAGGAATTCCCCCCATACTTTGAACTGTTGTCAACGATTATCATTTTTTATACCCATTTGTTCTTGATTCACATCTGAATATATATTGTATAATGTATGTATAATATATATTAGATATTATATATATTTGTTATTCCTTTCCTTATCTTTTTGAGGGATATGAGCATGCTTATTTAAAACCAATTCGTTTTTAAAATTTTTTTAATGTTTTATTTATTTTTGATACAGAGAGAGACAGAGCATGAGAGGGGGAGGGTCAGAGAGAGAAGGAGACATAGAACTGGAAGCAGGCTCTAGGCTCCAAGGCAGCTGTCAGCACAGAGCCCGACGCGGGGCTCGAACCCACGAACGTGAGATCTGACCTGAGCCGAAGTCGGAGGCTCAACCAACTGAGCCACCCAGGTGCCCCTAAAACCAATTTTTAAAGGCTTCCACCATTTGAATTTTGACGGTGGTGAATTATCTCCGGAGTGGTGAGTTTGGTGCTTGTGTACTGCACAGATGCTAAGGTCCATACCCCGCACCATGGCGCCTTCTGGCATTCAGGCTGGTATATAAGCCCCTCGCTTTGAGTGTCACCAATACCTATGGCTTGCTTCTAGTCAACGGAATATGGACAAGGTGATGGGGTGTTGCTTCTGTGATTGTGTTGCGTTATGTAAGACTCCTGCCAGCAGGCTTGCTCTAGACAGTCTCCCTGCCGCATGGGTGAAATACGCCATTGCGTTGGAAAAGGACCTATAGGCAGAGACTGTGGCAAGGAATTAGAGGAAGCACGTAGGAACTGTGGATGGCTTCCGGAAACTGAAGGCAGCCTCCAGACAACAGCCAGCAGGAAGCCAGGGCCCTGAGTCCTACAACTGCCAAGAAACGAATACTTCTGACAATGTGAGTGAGTTCGGAAGTGGATTCTTCCCCAGTTAAGCCCCCAGATGAGAACACAGCTCAGTGGACACTTTGCAGCCGTGTGAGCCTGTAAACAGGGGAAATAGTTAAGCTCTGCCTAGACTTCTGGCCCATAATAATAAATGCATGTTGTCTTAACCCGTTAGATTTGTAACCATTTGAAGACTAGAAGATGGATTATACATGTCCCTATATCTCATCTATAGCTTATGAAGTTGTGTGTTCAGTGTGAGTGAGGCTCTTGGAAGTTACGTACACTGAATGGGATGGTGAACAGTGCTTATACATGGGTGGGAGACTATGGGTTCTTTTTATTCTTCTCTATACTTTTTAGTATTTACCAAGTTTGAAAATATGATATCTATATAACATAGCCAAATCAGTTTCAAGTAAACATCTTATTAAAGACTAACAGCAGGGGCACCTGGGTGGCTCAGTCGGTCAAGGGTCTGACTCTTGATTTCAGCTCCAGTCATGATCTCATAGTTTGTGGGATTGAGCCCCACTTTGGGCTCCATGCTGACAGCACAGAGGCTGCTTGGAATTCTCTCTTTCCCTCTCTCTCTGCACCTCCCATGCATGTGCACTCTATCTCTCAAAATAAATAAATAAACTTAAAAAAAAAAGACTAATAACATACAGAAAATAGCACAAATTTTATGTTCCGTATGATGATTTTTTACAAAGAGAACACATCTCTATCCAGGACAGGAATTAAAATGTTAGTGGCATCCCAGAAGGCTCCTCTCTTGTCCCCTCAGTCACTAACGACACAAAGATAATTATTATCATTACCTTTTATAAGTGATATCCAGTGTATTCATTTGTGTCTGATTTCTCTCTCTCTCTTTTAAAGTAGGCTCTGTGCTCAGTGTGGGACTTGAACTCAGGACCCTGAGATTAAGAGTTGTATTCCCTGCTTCCTGACTCAGACAAGCACCCCATGTGTCTGACTTCTTTTATTTAATATTATGTTTGTAAAATTTATAAGGTTGTCTTGTGTAACAATAGTTTAATAATTCTTAACATTGTTTAGTATTCCATTGTGTGAGTATACCACAATTTAGTGATGTATTCTACTGTTGATGGATATTTTTGGGATGATTCCAGTTTGAGACTTGCAATAAAGCAAAATAATAATAATAAATTCAATTAAAAGTATAACAATAGGAAATAAGGAACAAACTGTCACTATTCACAGACCACATGATTGTATAGATAGATCCTGCCAAAACTAGCAAGTAAATGATTAAAATTAATAAGTGAATTTAGCAATGTCCCTGACTAAAATGTCCACACCAATTACTGTGACCTTATTCAACGTCTTGAAATCTAGTGTGAGTCTTGAAACTTTGTTCTTTTTCAAAATTGGTTTTGTTATACTAGTGTCTTTGCCTTTCCATGTAAATTTAAGAATGAGCTTGTAGTAAATTTTTTCCAAAAAGCTCATAAGGATTTTGTTTGGAATTAGATTGAATCTGTAGATCAATTTGGTGATAATGGACAGCTTAACAAAATGAGTCCTCCGATCCATGAACATGGTATATTTTTTCCATTTATTTAGGTGTTTTAAAGTTTCCTTCATTAGTATTTTCTAGTACTCAGCATTCATATATAACCACATATTTTTTTCAGTGCTATTTATTTTTCTTAAAAAATGTTTGTTTATTTTGAGAGAGAGAGAGAGAGAGAGAGTGAGAAAGAGTGAGGAGGGGAGGAGAGAGAGAGAATCCTGAGCAGGCTCTGCCCTGTCAGCATAGAGCCAATATGGGGCTTGATCTCATGACTGTGAGTCATGACCTGAGCCCAAATCAGGAGTTGGATGCTTAACTGACTAAGACACTCAGACACCCCTTTAGTGCTATTCCTTGAATCCAATTTCCAATTACTTATTATGAATATCTAGGGATACTTTTTTTTTTGTATGCCTACTTATATAATGTGATCTTGCTGAACTTATTAGTTCTGTGGGATTTTTTTTATGTAGACAGTTATGTTGTGTGTGACTAGAAGCAGCTTGCTTGCTTTCTTTCCAAGTTGCATGTCTTGTTTTCTTGTCTTATTGCATCGGCTGATGAATAGGAGACATCCTTCTTCCTCACCTTAAGAGAAAAGCATTCAGTCTTTCATAGGTAAGTATGATGTGTGACTAATCCGACACCAAATCCCAATTCAAGGGTCTGTTTTCTAGGGCCTCCATAAGCAGAACTGAGGTCAATGTGAGGTGCCACTAATTTTCTAGGGGGCGCAATCCCAGGAACTCTGGGGCAAGAGAAAGGAAAGAGGAGAGATCCAATATGAAGGTACATCACTGAGCCGGTCACTTCTTGATGTTAATCACAACTGATTGTTTGGACCTGTGGAACCACCTTGCACATGCCTGGGTACTGAGTGGATCCCGTGGCATTTCGAGCACCAACAGCAACAGGGAAGTTCATGGGGGCAAGAGGCAGAAATGCTCTCAGGTTGTGCCTCTGTTGAGTTGATCAGAGACCACGCAGACTCGGTTGGGAAAGAACAACTGGCCAAGACTCTCGTCGACTGTGGAGCTGAGAGGATTCAAGAGGACACATAAGAGTGCAGGGAAAACTTATTGTTCAAATCCATTTCAGTTGTTCTTTGTAAACATTTTTCATTTGTACACATGCATATAGCTTAAAGCATGCTGGTCCACAGGCTTATTATGAAAACTGCAGCCTCCTGGCCCCCTCCCCCCAATTCCTCCATTTTCTGCTCCCCAGGGGCAAATAACTTTAACTCTTTTAACTGTTGCTTTAGGGATTTACCTTCCTATCACTAAATAACATGGTTCATTTATTTTTTCCTCAGTGTTAGGAGTTATCTGTCAACTTTCTACCATAAAAGAGGAGGAACTATCTAACTTTCACCAGCATCACCTCTCCCTCTACCTTCCACACATAGCCTTCCTGTCCCACCATTCCTGCAGTATAGTGAAATCATGATTTAAAGTTCACATTATTATGATTACATAATCCTATTTACCCAGTACCATGTGGAACACTAGTGTGTTTTTTTTTTTCTTCCACAACCTTTTGTTTTCCTGTAGTTGATATTGTCTGGGATTTTATTTGTTTGCTTAACGTAATTTGTTTTCTGTGTAATTATCATGAATTTATCCCTAATCCTTTCTCAGCCTCTTGATACACCCACGCACATCAATTAATCTTCCAGCTTCATCCTCTTGGAACATTTTTCATACGTCCTTCTGGTCTATTCCAATTTCTTCGGGCTGCTCTCCAGGCCTGTTGGGATCTCCCTTCATTAACAGCCTGAGAATTCCCATTGTTTCTCTTATATTTTGATTTCCTGCCTTAACTTTTTTTTCCTGTTTTCCCTCCTTGTTTTGATAGAGCATGTCTTCTAGTAGATTCCTGAGAAAAGGTGTATGGGAGTTAGACTTTTTGAGATTGTTTGTTTCTGAAAATGTTTTATTTTCTACCCTCACGATTGATTGATAGTTTATCTGGGTATAGAATTCAAAGTTTGAAATATATTTTTCTCAAGATTTTAAAGGCATTAGCTCCATTTTTGTCAAATATCAATGGTGCCGTAAGAAGTCTGATGCCATTCTGATTCTTGATGCTTTGTATAAAAGCTATCTTTTCCCTCTCTGGGAGTTTGTATGCTTTTTCATTTGTTCTTAGCGATGTGAAATTTCACAATGATGTGTCTTTGTGTACAAATATTTTCATCCATTTTGTTGGATACTTAGTGGGCATTTTCAGTCTGGCAACTCATGCCACTTAATTCAGAGAAATTTACTTTAATAACTTATTTGATGATTATCACCCCCTCCTATTTCCTCTGTTCTTTCTGGAACTCCTCTTATTTGCCTGTTAGCTCTCCCGGGCTGATTCTCCAATTTTCGTGTCTCTTCTCTCCTGTGCTTCGTGCTTTTTCTCTGATTTCTGCGCTGATGCCTCATCGGCAAACTTACCTTCCCGTCCTTTTGCTGAGCTTTACATTTGTTCTACCCAAGAGTTTTTTGTTGCTCTCAGAAGTTCCCTTTTAGTAACCTCCTTCCTTGTTTACTGTGTGCTCCATCTCTTATGTCTTTGATGATAGTAATGAGATTTTTTTTCACATTTTTTGTCTCCTTATCATCATCATCTATGTTCCCTCCCAAGTTGCTTTTTGTCTTCTTGTTATTGTTTGGCTCTGGGTGAAGAGCTTCCCTCGTTTGCCTGGTGATCCTTGGCTTCTGCACATGGAGGCTGCTTGGAAACTGAGAGCTCAGATTTGACTGCCACCAAAAACTCCACTGAAGAGTGATCAGGCAAGGCTCTTTCACGGGGAAATTTCTGATGTGCCTGTCCTTAGCTCCTTCCTCCCGGGCTTCTCAGGTGTGCATAGAGCTATCTTTCTTTCTTTTCTTTTCTTTTTTTTTTTTAAGTTTATCTATTTATTTTTGAGAGAGAGAGAGAGAAAAAGAGCATGAGCAGGGGAGGAACACAGAGAGAGAAGGAGAGAGAAAGAGTCCCAAGTAGGCTCAGCACTGTCAGTGTAGAGCCTGTTGTGGGGCTCAACCCCACGATCCATGATATCATGACCTGAGCTGAAATCAAGAGTCAGATGCTTAACTGACTGAGCCACCCAGGCGCCCCTAGAGTTTTCTTTCTTTCTTTTATTTTTTTATTTCATTTTTTAATTTTTATTTTTTAATGTTTTATTTATTTTTTAAAGAGAGAGAGAGACAGACAGACAGACAGACAGCATGAGTAGGGGAGGGTCAGAGAAGAGAGAGACACACAGAATCGGAAGACAGGCTCCAGGCTCTGAGCTGGCTGTCAGCCCAGAGCCTGATGTGGGGCTCGAACTGCAAGATCATGACCTGAGCTGTAGCCGGATGCTCGACCGACTGAGCCACCCAGGTGCCCCACTTTTGATCTCCTGCCTGGATGGTCACACTAAGCTTGGTTGCCAGTTGGGAGTATAGATATTGAATGTGAAGATCTTCACTTCATTTTCCCATTTTCAATGACATACCCCTGCCCCCAGCTCTGTCCACTCTTCTCCAGTAGAGAGTCCCTTGGTTTTACCCACTCCAGGGAATAAACCATCTGTCTCCTGTTGGGACATGGTGGATGCAGCCAGCTTGGGGGATGGGGTCAGCTTGGGGGATGGGGTCTTGCTCTTCACCAAATCCCCTGTGGTTCAACTTGCTCTTTCACTTCTACTGCCCAAAGTACCTGGTACTCAATTCCTGAAACCTTGGTGGGGCCTCTAGACTTTCCTCATGGCTGGCTTAAGACTCAATTTTATTTATTTATTTATTTCTTATTTTTATTTATTTTTTAATTTTGAGAGACAGAGAGAGACAGCGTGAGCAGGGAGGGTCAGAGACAGAGGGAGACACAGAATCCAAAGACAGGCTCCAGGCTCTGAGCTGTCAGCACAGAGCACGATGCAGGGCTCAAACCCACGAACCACGAAATCATGACCTGAACCGAAGTTGGATGCTTAACCGACTGAGCCACCCAGGCGCCCCACACAATTTTGGTTTTGTACCCATTAAGCTGGTTCCCTATCATCGATCGGTCTGCTTTCCAGTTTCAAAATTATCCCATTTTCTTTGCCATTGTCGTATTTTAAGAATTCCTTTTCTGCCATTTTAAAGGAGTTGCAGGAGGGAGCAGAGATAAATGCGTGTTTGATCTGCCATCTCTAACCAGATACCCTGGCTCTTCTTTTTTCATTATATTTAATTCTTTTTGATATTTCCCAGAACTTCTTAGTCATTTTAATCACAGCTGTTTTGTAGTCTCTGCCTCCTGGATCTGCCATGTAGGGTTGTGGCCGGGAAAGGGGTGAGCCAAACCTACCTTGTTTTTATCGCAAATTCTCTCATAGGACTGCTACTGTCTTGTAATTTTTTCTTTGTGAGCTCATCTGCAGGGGCCTTTGTCAGTGTGAGCCCTGGCAGCCTGGGTTGAGGTCAAAGCCCTGTGGTGAGTGCCCCCCCCCCCATCTCCAGCCAGCATCTCCATCCCTCCATGCGGGGACCCCCCCCCCCAGTTGGTGTTAAGTTCTTGCTTTCAGAGTCTCCAGAACACACTGGGAAGCAGGGTAGTGTAAATTCAAATCCCCAACCCCCTTGAGGCTTAAGTCCGTGGTTACAAATTCCCAGAGCAGCCTGTGTCCCACTGTAAGCCCGGATGAGCGTCTCTCGTGATCTGTGGGAACAGAGAGCGGTTTTCTTGTTTGGTTGTTTTGAATCCTCGTCTCTCTTTTCACGGAGACTGTAACTCTGGAGAGTCTGGCTTGGCGGTGGGTCTCATTTACAACTCCTTGCTTTGTGGAGCCCAAAGCCTTACTGCTAGTCCCCGCGGGGGCTGTAAATCCAATCTCCAGGCTGCCGAGACCCACAGCCCTGCCCACCTGGTGCGGCCAGCCCTGGCCCTCCTGATTCCTGCTCTGGTTTTCAGCGACTTCTTTGTTTTTGTCCCTGGGGGGTTCCCGTCCTTCCCTGCAAGCCCAGCCATGCATTTAGAAGGATGTTATATTTCCACCACCAGAGCCTAACAGCATTTCGTAGCAAAAGGGTTTTCTGCTGCATAACTCGCAATTCTGCTAGAGATGGAGGCCTGTGTTGTTTTGTTTGTTTCCAACCTCTTTCTTCCGCGTCTCCGAACACCCGACAGCCAGGCAGCGAGAGAGGCTTGCGAATGTCCAGGAAACGAAGGAGAACGGCCATGTTTCCGCCTCACTGGTGATTTTTGCCAAAGGCCACGGCAAAGCTGAGTCAGGGTTCCGGTGGCGGTGCTGCTGTTTGGAGCAGGAGTCTCAGAGAACATTCGAGACCCGTCCTGGGCTGGACTCAACCTACTGTGGGCACCGGCTGATGTCCAGCCAGGCCGCCCGGGCGTCTTGCCCCCCAGCCACACACCTGCTCACGAGCTCCCTCTCCCCCCTCCTGCGCCCTGCTGTTTCCAGCTCTCACCGGGGTTTGCCGTGGCTGCTTGCTTGCTGCCTGCGCTCC
>PJEM01020375.1:0-13657 GCA_004023845.1 Helogale parvula
GAGGGTGGAACCAGCATTTGAGTTTTACTTGCAGACAGTGGCCGTGAGCGAGCACCGGAAGGGTTGGGGAGAGATGGTGGGGAGCTCTCGTTTGGCCAGCACCTGTTCGGTGCCAGGTTTCTCCCAGGTGCTCCCGTGTGGCATCTCGTTTCTGTTTGCCGCAGCCTGGGGAGGGGGCTGTTCAGCGGCTCAGCGTGCGCACCAGGAAGCCGGGGTACAGGATCTTGAGGGGCCTGCCCCCACCTGGAGCTCACATTGGTTCCGAGGTCGGTGTGCACGCTGTCCCTTTCAGCGACAGCACACAGTGGGGCTTGTGCTCTTTAACACAGTGGTTAAGGTCCCCGCCTTCCAGAAGGGACGGCAGAGGTTTGAGGAGCGTAATGGGACGTTTCCTTCCAAGGCAGCTGTGCTGTTCCCCCTCCTTTTCTCCCTTCTCTTTCTCTTCTCCTCTCCCTGCTCCTTCCCTTTGCTCTTTTTTAAAAATTGTTTTTAATGTTTATTCTTGAGAGAAAGAGAGAGAGAGTACGAGCGGGGGAGGGACAGAGAGAGGGAGACACAGAATCTGAAGCAGGCTCCAGGCTCTGAGCTGCCAGCCCAGAGCCCGACGCGGGGCCTGAACCCGTGAACGGCGAGATCATGACCTGAGCCGAAGTCGGACGCTCCACCGACTGAGCCCCCCAGGCGTCCTTCCTTTGCTCTTATTCCCACTCTCTGCCCGCAGTCTGAGGGCGTGGGATGGGGAAGAGGGCGGCCTGCCCAGGTTTTTGGGCTGGTGAGGGGCCCCTCTCCCCTCATCACCACTTGGCCTTGGAAGAGAAAGCCTCAAGAACTGCCCTCAGGGATCTGGAGAGAGAAGGAGGCGGGGCCTCTGGGAAGAGCGGCTCTCTGACTCCTGTGGCCTGGGAAGGGACTCCAGGGTCCTCTCTGAGCTCCAGGGTCTCACCTGACGCCTCAGTTCTCATTCAGCCTCCACACTGACGACTTCTCCTGCCCCTCCCCCCACATGCACTTGGTGTCCGGTGTCTCATTTGTCCCCTCCCCGCCCCCACTGATGGGGAAAGGGGGGCTCCTGGGGCCTGGGGACTCCAACACTCTACTGCTGGGAGCGTTACATGGCATCGGACAGCAGCCAGTGAGCTCGGCTGTCCACCCCTCACACCCCTGCTACGTTCTCGCATGTCCTTCCTCTTGCGCCTGGAATATTCCCTGGCCTCCCGCTTAGTTCACCTTCACTCTGCAGCTAGAGTGGCCTCTTAGAAACAGCTCTGACCTCGGTCGCTCCCTCGTTAGACCTCTGCACCAGCCGTTCTTGGCCTCCGGCAACGCCACACTCGTAGTCTGGATCTCACCTGTTCTGTGTCCTTCCTTGCCGGGAACAGCTCCTGGAGCTGTCGGAACACGTCCGGTTCTGTCTCCCTCGCCTTTGCTCCCTCTTCCCCTCCTCCTCCTCCCCCTTCCCTCTGATGACCCGGTGAGGACTCTCTTCAAGATGCCACTCCTCCGCTAAGTGTGGGACTGACCGTCCATCCTGGGCCCCCTCCTCGGGTCACTCAGCACTCTAGACATGACACCCCCGGAAACTACATAGTTTCCCACGAGCAGTCAGTTACGATTCTTTGTTCCTTTGTGGACGGGGTCTTTTTAATTATTTTTTTAACTTAAATTTTTTTTTTTATTTTCCTGAATGCCCTCAAGATTTTCTCTGTATCTCTGATTTTCGGCACGTGGAGCATGGTGTGCCCAGGCATGTATTTGTGGGGCTGGTGGAGACAGATGCGGATTCTGCTTCTCCACCTGTGGCGTGCTGCCCCTCAGTATTTTGGAAGAATCCTCCGCCAGGATCTGTCCCATCTCTGTCTGCTTCTGATTCTAGTTACATACGTGTCGTGTCAGATCGATCCTGTGTTACTGCTCTTGGATGTCGTGTTGATTCACCGTGTGTTTCAGCTCGGGAGATTTCCGCTGGCCATTCTTCAGGTCACCTGCCTTCTGTGTCAGATCGACGGTCAGGTCTGTGAGCCACTCAGAAGCATTGCTTCTGTTTCTGTGTTTTATTTTTCCTCTAGCATTTCCGCTTCTGGTTTCCATCTCGCTGCCCAAATATCCTATCTGTTCAAGCATGCTGTCCCCCTTTTCCGTGAAGTTCTTGAGCATATGAATCAGACTTATTTAAAAATCTCTGAGTCTGACTCTATTGATTATTTTGTCTCTTGACATAATTCTTTTTCTTGCCTTTTTTTTTTTTAATATAATTTGTTGTCATGTTGGTTTCCATACAGAGTACCACTTTTTCGATTGAATACTGGACATAGTGTTCTGACTTTGGAGATGGAGGTCAGCTGTGTTTACGCTTGGAGGCGGGCCCACCTTTTCCTGCCAGGCCATGAGTGTTGAGGGCAGTCCGTCTGGCTCGAGCCGGGCTGTGTTTGGGGTCTGCTGCTGTGCTGGTCACTCGAAAGACCGCTGGGTTTCAATCCTGTAGCGTCCCTTTGTGCTTAGCTCGGGGGCTGAGTTTCCAGACTCAGTTTCCTGGCCTGCTTTCACCTTTCGGTCAGAGCCTTGGAAGGATCTCTCCACACATCCTTGTGGCTCTGACTTACTGGCTCAGAGAGGAAAGGAGTCTGCAGGGGAGGGGCTCTGTTATCTGGTCTGGCTGCACCTTAGCCCTTTAGCCTTAGGAATCTATGAGCTCTTGGGTTTTGGGAGGTCTCTCCCAGTAATCCTGCACTCCTACCCCCACCCTAGTTGTGGCCAACTCTGCCTTGATGGTCGATCCTGTACAGGAAAATTTTACATCTCTCTTCCAGCATTTGGGGGGTCTCTGATAGAGGCCAGGAATGGTGTCTGCCCCTCCCCAGGGCCAGCTGTCCCCCATTTCTAAAGCCACACCGATTCTTCCCCAGGCACCGGGGGCAACAGGGTTTGCTGTTCTGCCTCCAGTGTCTGAAAGCATTTTTCCCACAGGGGGAAAAGGATCCTGGCTGGCTCTCCCCTTGCCTGCAGCCCCGGCCCTGAGGGCCTGTCTCCAGCCTGCCACCCCGGTCTTTCTTCTTCTTCTTTTTCTTTTATTGATTATTTTTGAGAGAGAAAGAGCATGAGTTGGGGAGGGGCAGAGAGAGAGGGAGACACAGGATCCGAAGCAGGCTCCAGGCTCTGAGCTGTCAGCACAGAGCTGACACGGGGCCCGAACCCACGGACTGAGATCATGACCTGAGCTGAAGTTGGATGCTTAACCGACTGAGCCCCCCGGGCGCCCCCACCCCGGTCTAGGGAAGTGAGAGCCTCGCTGAGGCATGCTGTATGGAGTTCCTGGAGTTTTCCAGAAGCTAAGTAAGTAAGCTAGAAAGCCAGAGACCCTGCTGGGCTTCGTGTGTGTTCTGTGGTGCGCAGGTAGCTCTTGTGCCACCCGGCTCCGCCTGGAGGGGCCCCCCGGGGCATCCGCCCCACAGTGGCCGAGCACCCGACTGGGTCATGGCTATGTTTGTCTTTCTCAAGCCCAGAGCAGGCGGCCAGAGCGGGTCCTGTGTCTGTGCCGCGCGCCATCCCCACAGCTTCCCTGGGAGGGGGGTCCGTGTGCAGGTAAGGAACGGAGGCCCAGAGAGAGGCTGGCCCAGGCCTCCTGTCAGGGCTCCGGGCTCTGGCTGGGTCGGCCCCCCGGGGCCGTGTGTTGGGTACATGCGGATGCCTTTGGCAGCCAGCTGATGCCATTTAGTCCACACGGGTGGTCCTCCCCTTGCAGGGGGCAACACAGACCGACGGGCTCATCTAGCTCAGCATCGAGTGTTAGGAAGTGGCCAAGCCAGGATTCGAGACACAGCCTCTAGGAGGCAGTGCCCGTGTGGTCTTGCCTTTGGTTGCTTAGCCTCTCCCGTGGGGGGCGGGGGGTGAGGCCAGCCAGTGAGTGGGCTGGCCTGGGTCCTGCAGAGCCTGAAGCAAGGGCTGGAGTGGAGGGGTGGGGTGAGGGGCCCACAGGAGGGGAGGGGAGGAGGTGCTCTGAGGAGTGGTACCCTGGTGGGTGCTGGGGCTCTGCCTGCTGGGGCCGCCAGGGATGGTGTGGCTGTGGCTCAGGCCCCCCCCCACAACGGGCAGGAGGCCAGCGCTTGCCCACGGGCCCTCAGGGCCCTTCCTGGCCGGCTCCTCCCGAGGCAGAGTGAGAAGCAGGCCCACGCTTGGAGCGGGACCCTTCCCGTGGGGGGGGGGGGGCGCCCACTCGGGCTGCAGGTGACATTCAGGGTGGTAGAGGCGGGTGACCCGGGCACCGAGAGGGTGTGCGGGGGGAGGGGCGGGCTCCCCACCTGGGCCTGAGTCTCCGCTTGGGGCGAGGCCCTCACCCTCTTTAGGTGTCCCGCTGTTGCAGGCGGAGGCCACGTGCTCTGTGTCGCCGGGGCCGTCGGGAGGACAGCAGACTGCGTGTGCCGCCTTGCCCGTGGCGCCGTGCTCGGGCCCGCCCTGTCTCCTTTGTCGGCTCTTTCGTGTCAGCCCCTCCTGGAATGTTCTGGTTGCTGCGTAAGAGACCGTCTGGACTCGGTGCCTTAGAGCGACGCTGTCACTGTGGCCCAGTGTCTGTTGTCACAGAGCCGGGCTGGACCCGCCCCGGTGTCGGGAGGTGAGGCCGAGGCCGGGCAGCCCCGGGTCCTGTCCCCTCGTCCAGCGAACGCCCCTCTCTCGGCGACGGAGGGGGCACAGAGGGGCCTCCCCCGGTCGTGCCTGGCCCTGCAGCTCGCAGACGGGTGCCGCCTCCTTCTGGAGGGGCCTCCAAGCCGCGTGGCCCCAGTGCGGATGGGCCGGGGCCGGGGGAGAGCGGGGCCTCTCTCTCCGGGGACGGGCCGCCCACTCTGCCCGGTGGGCCCCGCATGTGTGTCAGATCTGTGAGCCCAGGAACCCAAGAGCTCCGGGCCCAGGAGAGTTGCACGCTTGGAACCTGGGGGCCAGAGGTGAGCTGGCTGTGCCCGGCCCCGGGGGGCTCACCAGGCAGGGGCTGCGGGCGGCAGGGTTGGGGGGGGCTGAGGCGGGGGCCAGGCGCACCATGGCCACCTGACGCCATCTCAGCAGGAAGAGAGGGTGTCGCTCGGCGACCCGGTCTGCTCCTGCCGTGTCCGGCGGGGGCCCGGGGCCGCCCCTTCCTCCCGCTGCCTCAGCCCGTTCCCTCCCTGCGGAGGTGGGGTTTGCGCTCGAGCCGCAGCCCGCGGGTGAGAGCCTGGGGCTCGAGGCCTTGGTTTTGCTGCCCCCCTGCTTGGTTAGCCTTGGGGGTGCGGTGTGCGTGGTTGTGTGCGTGTGTGGCGTGCGTGTGTGTCGTGTGTGTGTGTGTGTGTGTGTGAATGGGCGATGTGTGTGTGTCATTTGTGCACATGTATGTGGTGTGTAGGAATGTGTTATGTGAGGGGTGTGCACTGTATGTGTGGTGTGTGTGTGTGAGCTGGTTGTATGTGTGTGTTGTGTTTGAGTATATGTGATGTGTGTGTCATAGTTATATATGTGTGTGGTGGTTATGATTGCGTGTGTGTGTGTGGTGTGTATGCGGTGTGTGCATGGGGGTGCGTGTGTGTGTGTGTGTGTGTGTGGTGCAGGTGAGGAAGCTCATGGGTTCTGGGCTCCTGGTCCTGTGGCCTGGGCCTTGGGCAGTTCACCTCTGCTGGCTCTTCACCTCTGCGTGAGGTGCAGTGACAGAAGCCACCGAGGGGCTCACAAGAATCCACTGGGGACGTGGCTGAATTGCCGTGACGGTCCCTGGGACACAGCACTGCCTTCGCTGTCACGGAGGGGACTGCTGGGCGCCCGCTTGAGCCAGTGCGGGCTTCTCGCCTCAGTTCCCCGCCCGTGGGCAGCGGTGGCACTGGCCTGTGCCTGCCAGGGTGCCCTGTCCTCCTGCGTGTTTGGGCCATCTCCTGAGAGCCGACGGGGTGTAAGTGAAACCTCCTCGGATGGGGACAGTGTTTTCCGAGCGGGGAGTGTCCTGGAGGCCACTTCTGTGGGGAGAGCAGGTCCGATGCCTGGCGAGGGGCCTGCAGGACCCCTGGGTCACGGGTCGCCTGGGCCGGGCCTTGGATGCTCGGCTCTTGCTGTCCCTGGATGGGTCCCCAGGATGTGGATGCCCATGACTCCAGAGCACCCGGGGCGCGTTTGAGGGAGGGGGTGGGTTGAGCACGTGCTCTCCTCTGTTCCTCCCACGACCTCGCCGTGTGACGATCGAGGAGCAGACCTGGGATGGCAGGTGCTCGCGGATTCCCCCCGGACGCCATGGTTGAATGTCACTGACTTGGCAGGCGGAGAGCCCACGTGCCGGCAGCGGGAGGGCCATGGACACACAAACCAGTTCCAGCCGCAGGGCTTGGGCCACAGGCTGCACTCCCCAGAGGGTGGCAGCCACGACGGGGGAGATAGACACGTGGAGACACGTTTCTTTGGGGAACTTGATCGGGGAGGCTGTGGATTTGGGGATGCGGAGCACAGCGTAGGCTGGGATTGGAAATGAGGGTCACGTGAAAGCCACACCCTTGGAATGACGGTTCCCCGCTCCCTCCCCTGCTTGGCTTCCGGTGGGCAGGTGGTCCCCCAGGACAGGGTGGAGGCATCTCCCCTGGAGACGTTGACCCCACAGACGACCTGTAAGTATCTGCACGTGCTCCGCCCGAGCCGCCAGGCGGGGCTGCTGGCGAGGACACAGGAGGCCCCGTCAGCAGGCCCGGCCCCCACAGACGGCTGCGTCTGGATCATTCTTACCTGCCGATGGGCTCCAGCTCACTGGATCTGCAAGTCTCCAAAACGAAGGGCAGACACCTGCAAAAACAAAGCAAAAAGCAGAAAAAGGAGCTTGGAGGAACCGAGGGCAACGTACAGAGCAGTAGAAAACCTGAAACAGCAGAGCGTCCCCGCACTCGTGGCCAGACCCGCCTCGGAGAGCAGAGACAGGTGAGCCTTCCCGTAGAAAGCGATGGCACGGGGAGGAGCAAGGACAGGTCAGGAGGGGACCCTTGGGAAGCTGAAATTTTGAAGACTCCATGTGAGGTGTGGATGGTCACGCGGAGGAGATATTCCAGGAGGTAGAAGAAAAATTTGTACAAAATGATGGCAAATAGGAGCAAAATTATAAGAAAATGGAAGACCTCAGGGGCGCCCGGCTGGCGCAGTCGGGTAAGCATCCGACTCTTGATTTTGGGTCCCGTCATGATCTCACTGTTTGTGGGCTCGAGCCCCATGTTGGGCTCTACGCTGTCAGCTCAAAGCCTGCTTGGGATTCTCTCAGCCCCTCTCCTGCTCACTCCATCTCTCAAAATTAACAAATAAACTTTAAAAAAAATCGGAAGATCTTGGAGTTCCAAAAAGAGAACAGAGCATGGAAGAGAGAAGGTTGTGGAAACCAGGCTGTCCGGAGCTAGGGAGCCCCCGCGTGTCTGATCCGACGAACTCGTGAAAGCAGGCTGGAGCCCCTGTGAGGGCCCAGCCGAGGAGAAGGCCTCAGTCCCCAGCGGCAAAACGGGCCACGTTCAAAGGCGTGGGGAACTCCGTGTGCTCACTGCGCTGTCGCACTTCCGGGGCAAATGCTCTCCGGCCCGGGTTCTGTGCGCAGCCAAACTTCCGGTCACGAGCAAGGTGGACACGGCCGCTTGTCCTGCTCGGTCCCCTGCTCAGGCAGTAGCTGGTGCAGGGGGAGACCCTGGCGAGGGCACAGAGATAAAGGGCAAGGTGCATCCAGCCCAAGGAGGTCCAGGACTGAGGAGGAGAGCGGAGGGGGCGGCGGAGTCCACGGAGCGGAGAGCGTCCCGGGGGGCTCGCTGCGGAGCCCGGGAAGAGTCACTAATGGCTGCATTGGAAGCGAAGCAAGCGCACAAAGGCAGTGGTTTACTCTGGGAAGACCAAAGTCTTGTGTAAGAGAGTAAGTGGAATCACTGTGTGTGTACTTTGAGCAAAACACTCCGGTAAACCTCAGGTGGGACCAGAAGTCATGCTCGGCCACACGGGAGGAGGGAAGCTTGTGTGAGTGAACTCAGCCAGGGCCTTCGTTCGTTGAAAATCAGTAGACCCCGGAAACCACACAGGTCATCAAAGATCTAAGCACGTTAGACGTTTGAGGGCAAGGAAAGAACCAACCAAGGGTTTGCTCTGAGTGGGATTGGGCCGGGGAGGATGGGGTTTTCCGGAACCAGCGTGCGTCTGCCCTTAGGAAACGGTTAAGGTGGGGATAAGAGAACACCGTGGTGGTTTGGGGCCCAGTCCCGACGGGCTCCGACCCTGGAGTGCAGGTTCCTTCGTCCTGGAGTTTGGGTGGGAATTTTGATAGGCCCCACCCCCTGCGTTGTGACGGCGGACCCTTGATGCCCCGAGAGTTCTGCCCAGAGTGCCAGAGGCGTCCTCGGGGTCTGGTCCAGAGAGGACGCACCGCCGTGGGAGACATGGTGCACTGGGATCAGCAGAAGCGCTTCTGGAAAGGTTCGCATCCAGCTGATTTGAAGATGGAGCCGTGGGGAAGCTCATGGCTTGTGTTACCCCAGGAGGCCGCGCTGCCTTGCCGGCCCTCCCGGATGTCCGGCTTGCGAGCCCAGCTCTCCTGTGTCTGGCCTCGGATTTGCTGGCCGCCAGCCTGCTCCTGCTGCAGGGCTTCCTCGTGCTCACCTCCCCCGTAGACCCCAGGCCACCGCGATGACGGGGGTGCCGAGCCCCCCCCATCCCCCCCCCGACTCGTCCATCTTGGCCCCATGGCTGCAGGAGCGGAGCAGCACCTCGGCAGAGCTGGCTTCTCTGCCCTCGGGCCTGCTGGGTGTGCTCAGAGGCCCCGGGGGGTGGGGTGGGAGGGCTCGCACCCCTTCCTGGCTCAGTGACCGCGGACTAGTGGCCTCAACTCTGAGAGCCTGCGGCCTTATTGGTGCCCGAGTCAGTTGTAGCTGTGGCCCAGGGTGTGGCTTTGACGAGGGGCCCGACAGCTTGTGTCCATTGTTGGGACGAGGGTGGCCTGGGTCACCGGAGCAGGTCACAGGGGCCCCCGGCAGAGGAGGACGGAGGCAGCGTGACGCAGTGTGGCGACAGCTGGACATCGGCAGTGCTGACATCCTGATTGGAGCCAGCGAGGCCTGTGTTGGCCTTCTGGCCCCCGGAGCTGTGGGACAGTAACTGTCTTTTGAAGCCACAGCAGCCGTAGAAACTAGCATGTAACCAACACGCATTCTCTGTCCTCACGAGATTTCCCCCCAGTCTTGCCGGGGCCCCAGGTGCAGTAGGACAGGAGGGACGGGGCGCTGCGGGGTTGGGGGAGGGCTGTGGATGAGCCGGGTGTCCGGGACCTCTGGGACCAGTGGCCCCAACAAAGATCAGGTCCAGGCTGGCTGGGCAGAAGGGCAGCCTGTTTAAGTGGGGGCCACGGGCAGCCAGTTCTGGGGGCGATGGAAGGCCCAGCCACGGCCCCGAGTGCCGGAGGGGGGTTGCAGAGAGAGGAGAAGGGCTGCTCCCCAGGAGCGGGGAGCCACGGGGACACGGCGGATGCAAGGGTCACTGCAGCTGTGGCGGCCAGGAAGGTGGGTGGAGGAGTCTGGCTGGGCTCATGCAGATGCCCAGGGGCCCTGCCAGGGTGGTGGGACCCAGGGCGGAGGCGGTGGACACGGACGGGAGGGAGCAGCGGGGAGAGGCCTGCGCGGCACTGGCGCCTGGCCCAGACCCTCGTGGACGGCACAGCCTGAGTTCGCTCTTCGGTAAGGGGCTGATCACCAGGTGTGACCGGTCAGCGTCGCTGCTGCCGTCCCCTCTAGCTGGTGTTTCCTGTGATCGTTGTGGCTTCTGGCCCCGGAGAGGCCGCTCGTGCCCGCGTCCTGTGCGCTGAGGACCGGGGAAGGCCAGGCCAAGGTGCTTGCCCGGGAGGCGGACGTGGAGGGGCTGGAGGGGCCTGGGGTCGGGCCGGCGAGGAGGCAGGTGCAGGGCCTCCCTGGGCCCTGAGGAGGCCAGTCTTCCAGCTTCCGTATTTACCGGGGGCAGCAATGGGGCTGCGGGGACCAACTCGTCGATGTTGAGGTGCGGAGGTCTGTCCGGTCGTTGCCTGCGGGGGGAACTAAGAGCAGGCCCAAGATGTCACTGGGAGAGGCCTGTTTGGGGGACTCTGCTCACACTGATTGCTGAGCAGGTGGACTCCTGGGTGCAGGCGCCCTGGGCTGTCGGGTGAGTGGGCCTCACCAGGAGGAGGGGGGTGCACGCCACACACTGGGCGAGTGACCCGGGACACAGTTTGGCCTCAGGATCCTCATGTGTCAGTGGGGGTGACGGTCCCCACCTTCCAGGTTGGCAGGAGGATCCTGTGGGTTAAGACGTAAAGTTATTTCTGTTTGAATTAAAAAGCCACCACGCTGTTTTCTTCAGTGCCTTTGCTCCAAAGCTGCTTCCTCTGGGAAGCCTTCCCTGATCAAGACGTCCTCTCCGGTTACTCAGCAGCCTGCATTGTCTGTCCTTTCAGAAGATATGAACTCAGCACGGCCTTGTGCTGGCCCTCGCCCGGGTCTTCCCAGTGGAGGCGGGGTGCACAGACTGTTCTGGGCTGTGGGGCGGCGTGGAGACCGTGTGGGAGCATTAGATGTGGCGGGGCAGGGAGTCCTCACGCCCGAAGGACTGCGGGAGGGAAGGAGGGGTGCAGGCTGGCACCGACAGATGCAGATGCAGGTGGGGGGTGGCCTGGCACGCTCTGAGCTGCCAGGAGGCCATAAGGAGCTGGGTGGACAGAGAGCAGGAGGGCAGGTGCCAGGGTGGGGGCAGGGGGCGCAGAGTGCCGCGGGCAGGCCTGCGGGCCATCGCTAAGACTTTGCCCGAGAGCCTGGGTGGCCAGGCATGCTCACTGACGTCCAGGCCGGAATGAATGCCCGTTCTGCTTTGTTGATGGGTGGGCGGAGCCGGCCAGGGGAGCGGGGCCAGAGCAGAGAGCCAGGGGGGCTGTGGCGGTGCCGCCTGGGGCGGAAGGGCCCGCTCTTCGCTCACCTTGGTGGCAGAACCCCAGGGGTGCCGAGGCCCCGAGCAGGGGGCAGAGGTGGGCTGGCTGTTTGTCATGAGGGCAGCCTTTCCCGGGGAGGTGATGGGCGGTGGGTGTTCCTGGGTGGACAGACGGGTGTGGGAGTGCTTGTGGGGGGACGGCAGGAGGCCGGCCGCCTGGGGAGCGCAAGCAGGGGTGTGGGGCAGTGTCCGCAGCAGTCAGCATTTCAGGCTGGGGAGGGGAGGAAGGAGCAAGCAGGCCAATAACAGGACCAAGGCCTCGAGGAGAGGCACTGGCCCTCCGTGTCATTGTGTTCTGAGAGGTCAGCTGGGATAGTGACGGGGGGGGGGGGGCCCTGGCTCACCAGGGCCCCGGCACTGAAAGCCTGAGCAGCGTGGGGTCCGCACACAGGGGCCAGAAGAGGCACCAGGAGCCACCCTTCTCCCAGGGGTGACCCGTCCCGGCTGGCGCTCTTGGTCACATATCCTGCCTGGGTGTCCTGCTCACTGGGGCGCTGTCCTTGGTGGCCACATGTATGGTCTCGGGTGGCAAGTGGGACCTGCCGAGGGGGTTGGAGGGGGTGCTGGCCCCTGGGCTTCCTCTGAGCCCCGCCCCGGGTGCTTCTCTCCGCCCAGGCACGAGCTTGCTCCAGGAGGTGGTGTACCTGGTGAGCCAGGGGGCCGACCCGGACGAGATCGGCTTGATGAACATCGAGGAGCAGCTCCCGGTCCTGGAGTACCCGCAGCCGGGCCTGGACATCGTCAAGGTACCCGCGCCCGGCTCCCCGGCCCCCGGGGACAGCTGCTCCTGGGGGCTCAGGGGGCCCGCGGGCGGAGGGAGAGCGGGCAGCCAGGACAGCCTGACAGGCCCGAGCCCCTGGCAGGGACGGTGAGAAAGGAGCAGTGGGTGACGTGGGGGACTTCGAGGGAGACAGGGGCCCCGCCGTGGTGCACCCTGTCTGTCGGGGGAGCGGAGGAGGATGCGTTTGCATGCAGTATCTGGTATCTGGAATGTACTAAACCTTATCCCAAAGTCCAGTCAGTCTTAGTGCTCAGATGTAGCTGGAAGATTCTCTCCCTGCCTGTCGCTGTCACAGCTAGCCCGGGCCACATTGCCCGCGCGGACTGCCTGTCCCCCTCCCTCTAGCGGAGCGTCCCGGAGTGCAGCTCTGAGAGCCGGCCCCGCCCCCGCTTTCGCTGCTCCCAGGGGAAAGTCCAGAGTCCTGCGTGAGCCAGAGTCCGCCTGGGCCCAGCCTCCAGTGCTCGCTCCGCTGCACCCCAGCGGGTGGCCAGGCGGGTCAGCCTGTGTCGACTCCTCCGTGGAGCCCTTCGGTAGCGCTGTCCCGGGCGCCCCCCACCGGCGGGTCACTGCCCTGGACCCTGGGGTGGCGCCGAGGACAAGGCAGACAAGGCGGTCATGACCCCCAGAGGACTGGCGCTCCAGCGAGGGAGGCAGGCAGGGGGAAGAGCGGGAGGCCCGGGCTCCGTGGTGACCAGCGCTGTGCAGGGCGCAGGCTGGGACAGGACACAGGACGGCAGGCCTCTCGGGGACGGCCAAGCAAGGGCCTGGAAGAGGTGACAGGCGGGCGCGCTGGGACGGGCGGCAGTGAGCGTGGACCTGGCACGTTCGGGAGTGGCAGGAAGGCCCGATGCTGATGTGATTGATTCAGCAGGTGCCCCTGGGCACCTCGGTCGCCTGCTTCCTCGCTGCCCTCCGTGGCCCGGGCAGGCCCTCTGAGCAGACCCTGTGCCCGTGGTAGCTGGGCTCACGCTGCGGATGCCCGAGGACACGGAGCACATCTTGTCCAGTCTGGAGGGTGGCCAGATGTCGGTGTGAAGTTTGTTGGGGACACTGCTGGTCCTGACCGTTAGAAAGGCCCTGAGGCGGGCGAGCAGCCGCGTGTCCTCTGAACGTTTCTCCTTGTGACCGTCTGCAGGAGCTGACGTCTCCCCGCCTCATCAAAAGTCACCTCCCGTACCGCTTCCTGCCCTCCGATCTCCACAACGGCGACTCGAAGGTAACCCTGCTGCCCCCTCCCCGTGCAGAGCCCCAGGCGGCGGAAACCGCCCCACAGGGCTCAGGGCCCCCGTCCTAAGTTCCTAGAGGCCCAGGCATGGTGTCACGCTCTGGAGGCCATCTTTGAGCTCCTGTCCCTAGCGTTTTATCCACGTTTCTAATTTCGGCTTGCCCGTGGGCTTGCCCGGCCTTGGTCCAGCCTCTGCTCGAGGGACGGTCCACGGCCGCGTTCACGGCCTCTGACTTCCTCACTTTCTCGGCGTGCTTGCTTCTTACCAGCAGTGTCAGGACCGGCCTGCTTCTGTCCTCCAGTCCCTTTGAAGTCAGGGTGTAGGAGGAAATGTGACACAGCTGGCGTTGCAGGGAGGACAGTGCCCTCTGCTGGAGCGGGGCTGCCCTCAGGGCCGTGGAGGGGGTGTCTGCATGCAGTGGTTCCGAGGGGCGGCGACTGAGCCGTCCCTCGCTCCCGCCGCAGGTCATATACATGGCCCGGAACCCCAAGGACCTGGTGGTGTCCTACTACCAGTTCCACCGCTCCCTGCGGACCATGAGCTACCGGGGCACCTTCCAGGAGTTCTGCCGGAGATTCATGAACGACAAGCGTAAGTGTGCCAGCCTGCGTCCCCGCCGGTGCCCGTGCTGTGCCCGCTTGCCCCTGGGTCCCACCAGAGCCATGCAGGCTGGGCCTGCCTTCCTGCCGAC
>PJEM01020376.1:0-13653 GCA_004023845.1 Helogale parvula
TGCCTCTTATTTCTTTTTGTTGTCTGATTGCTGATGCTAGAACTTCCAGCACTATGTTGAACAACAGTGGTGAGAGTGGGCACCCCTGTCGTGTTCCTGATCTCAGGGGGAATGCTCTCAGTTTTTCCCCATTGAGAATTATATTAGCTGTGGGTTTTTCATAGACTGCTCTTATAATGTTTAGGTAAGCTCCTTCTATGCCTTTATTTTAAAGTCCAGTTTGTCTGATATAAGTATGGCTACTCCAGCTTTTTTTTGATGTCCAGTCGCATGGTAGATATTTCAGCATCCCCTTACTTTGAATCTGAAGGTGTCTTCAGGTCTAAGGTGATTCCCTTGTAGACAGGTTTTGGTTTTTGATCCATTCTGCTACCCTGTGTCTTTTGACTGGAGCATTCAGTCCATTGATATTCAGTGTTATTATTGAAAAATGTGAGTTTAGATTTTTTGTGTTCCCTGCAGAGTGCATGTTTGTAATGATGTCTCTGGTACCTTATATTCCTTGCTACATTTTCCTCATAGAGTTCCTCTTAGGATTTCTTGTAGGGCTGATTTGGTGGGGATGAATTCTCTCAACTTTTGTTTATTTGGGAAAACCTTTATCTCTCCTTCTATTTTAAATGACAGGCTTGCTGGATAGAGAATTCTGGGCTGCATATTCTTCTTGTTCATCACATTGAAGATTTCCTGCCATTCCTTTCGGGCCTGCCAAATTTCAATAGGTAGGTCTGTAAACACTGTGATAGGTTTCCCTTTGTATGTTAAGGCCCTTTTATCCCTAGTTGCTTTCAGAATTCTCTCTTTATCTTTATATTTTGCCAGTTTCACTATGATATGTCGTGCTGAAGGTCAGTTTACATTATGTCTTAGAGGAGTTCAGTATGTCTCTTGAATTTCAGTGTCTTTCTCTTTCCCCAGATTGGGGAAATTTTCGTGTATATTTTGGTCCAGCACCGCTTCAAGACCTCTGTCTTTATCTTCCTCTTCAGGAACTCCTATGATAGGGACATTGTTCTGTTTAATTGTAACACTCAAGTCTCTAATTCTCTTTTTGTGCTCCTGAATCAATTTCTCTTTTTCTCGGCCTCCTCTTTTGCTATAACTGTGTCTTCTGATTCACCTATTTTCTTCTCTGCTTCTTCAATCTGTGCAGTGGTAGTCTCCATTTTATTATTCACCTCATTTATAACCTTTTTTTTTTTTAACTCTTCACAGCTATTTTGAAAGTCCCTAGTCTGTGTATCAATATCTTTTCTGATGGTTTTTTCAAGCCCTGCGATTAATTTTATGAGAATTGTTCTAAATTCTAGTTCAGTTAAGTTGCTTATGTCTGTTTTGAGCAGTTCTGTGGCTGTGATATCTTCCTGGAGTTTCTTTGGAGGAAAATTCTTTCGTTTTGTCATTTTGGCTAGCTTTCTGTCTCTTGTCAGTTTTAAAAGCTCGTTCTGCACTGTATGTGTATTAGTATTCCTGTATTGAAGGAGGCTCTTTGAGTGTCTAGGGTCTGTCATTTCAGGAGATGTTCTTTTAATGGTGTCTCTTGGTTTCTTTTGTTATGCCTCTGATTAATTTATTTCCCTACTCAGTGATATTTGGGGCTTTCCACTATGTGTGCTTTGGGTTGTTTCTTGAGGTAGCCCTGAAAAGGAAAACACAGACAGACACACAGAGAACACAAGCACACAAATGTACTGGCAGAACAAGTAAAGAAGCAAACCAAAATGGGAAAGAAAAAAAGAAACAGGAAAGAAAAGAGAGGGGAAAGAAAAAGAAAAGAAAAGAAAAAGCAGGCAGGGAGGCAGGGATGGGGGGGGGGGGGGGGACAACGACAGCCAGAGATAAAGGACAGTCTGAGAGCTTAAAACCTTCTGAGGGGGGAGATAAGGATGAGATAAAGGAAGAACTATCTGGATGGTAAGAGTTGATCTAAGCACAGCAGTGCTTAAATGTTGGTCTTTCATAGACTCCAGGGGGAAAGGGAGAAAAGAAGGAAATAGGAAAATAGTAAAGAGAAGACAAGGGAAAAAATTAAAAAGTAAAAATATTAAGAAAAAAACAATTAAAAGTAATAAGCAAAAATACAGCAGCTCTCCAGCACGGATGGGCGTGGCTAGGTGTAGGTAGGTCAGGTCTCAGGGGCTGCTCTCTGAGGCCCCGCCTTAGTGGATTTGGGGAGAAAAATGGAGGCGCCCCAAGCACCCCTCAGACCATACATTGCCAGCCTCTCTTTTGATTCCAATCTCCTTGTGCCTCGGTCGGGTCTAATTGTTTCTGTTTTTTAAGTTCCGCCTGGTTTCTAAGTCCTTGCCCATGCACTCAATATTGCAGCCACAGTTAAAATCTCCTGCAGGCAGGTGGCTTTCTGGCCAGGATTGAGTAGGGGGATTGTGAAGTCAGTTTTTTCCCCTGGCTCCACCTGAAGTTAGCGAGCTGCTGGGCCCAAGGGAGAAGAAGCCCACTGAGGGGGACGGATTTCTCTTTTTGCACTCAGCGGCTCTCAGTCCTGGGTGAGGTCTCCCCTCTCCAGAGATCATGCTATAAGTGATTCGGTCTCTAATTCTCTTCCCCTGGTCTCTCTGCTGCCTTGCTTGGCAGTGCTGCAGGCAGCTGCAAAGGTCGGTGTGCCTCTGGACTCACAGCCACCCCGCCCACGTGACTGTTCGGGAACTGTGTGCCTTTGGACACACGGGTTTCTGGGGACCAAGCGCCAAGATTCTTCTCAGTTTGATAATTGCAGGCAGACAGAGGTAATGGGGCTCCTTACTTCTCTGCCATCTTGCCACACACTGATTATTTCTTCAGTGACTTTGGGAATTTGTGTTCTTAGAAAAATAATAAATTTATCCACATTTTGATGTTGTATTTTCATTATGGAAAAATCTTCGATTTCTCCAGAATTTGCCTTGGAAGGAGTGAGGTAAAAATCTATGGATATGATCACATCTGCCCCCTAAATTTAACCAGTTTATTTTCTTGGCCTATTGCATGTACCGTATATTAAGACGTTTTCAGACATTGAACAATTTATCATAACACTTGTCCAAACTGAATGATCCTTTAATTTGCCAGCGAGGCAAAATTTCTGTTCTTCAAGCTGTGATTTCTGCATTCAAACTATAACTGGACTTGGTTTCTAGTCTCCTTTTCTATGCTGTTATACCTGTTTTCTGCTTTTTGCTCCAAGATTATTCTGTATGGAATGTACTTAAAATCTTATTTTTCACTTATTGTCTGAAGGCATTTTCTGCTGGCCCTACATTGTTAAAAAAATGAAGGCATCGCAATAGTTTCCACAGACTTGTACATCCTCCTGGATTCTGTCACGTGCACATTTGTTTAGGCCTTTCTAACTTTAAATCACTTACCTAAATTCACTTGAAATAAGTTAGTGGTTCTATTATCTTTGACTGGATAACAAATCACCCTAAAACTAATGGCTTAAAATGTTATTAATCTTTTACTATTTCTGATACGTTTCTACATGTCAAGAATTCAGAGAGGGCACAGTGTGAATAGCTCATTTCTGCTCCATGATATTTGCTATTTGCAGCTTCAACTGGAGGACTCAAAGCCTGGGGTCTGGAATCATACAAAAAATCCCTTAATTCCTATGTCTGGTTGTTGATGCTGTATTAGTTGAGGGCCCCACGGAAGCTGTTAGCTGAAATATGGCCTCTCCCTGCATTAGGGCTTCCTTGTATCATGATGGCTGGTTTCTAGGAGTGAGAACAGGACCCAGAGAGAAAAGATACATAAAGAGACAGAAATAGAGATAGATGGATAGATAGGTGATAGATGATAGATAGATAGATAGATAGATAGATAGATAGATAGATAGATAGAAAGATAGATAAAGAATGGGGATACCAAGCTGAGGATGTATTCTTTATTATCTAATCTCAGAAGCCAGGTGATATAATTTCTGCTACTTTATTAATCAGCAGTGAGTCACTACATCCAGTCCACATTCAAGGGGAGAGGACCTAGAATCCATCTTAATGTGAAGAGTGTCATAGAATATGCAGAGATTTAAATATTCTTTTAAAACCACTGCAATGGTTCTTAAGATGATGGTCTTAGGATAGTGATCAAGATCCGTGCTGTGTCCTGCAGCTTTCCATGCATAGCCCCTACCCACCTTGCTAGCCTCATCTTTGATTATGCTTTCCTGCTCTATTTCCAGCAGATCCCACTGGCCTTTCCAGTCCTGGTTTTGCCACTGCACTGTTTATAGCATGTTTCTCTGCATGGAACCCTCTTTTTTCCCACTTTACTGAGCAATTCATGGTAACGTTTAAGTTATCAGTTCATCTGTCACTTCCTTAGGGACAGGACTGATTTCCCTCTGCTATCCCCTCTCTTGGTACTGTGTGTCAATCCTTCATACACTCAGCTTAAGTGACATTTTCATTGAACTGTGTGACTATGTGTCTCTCTTGTTAGATAGTAAGCTTCTTGGGCAGAGAAGGCCCACTGCTATTCACCGGCACTATTAGCATTTAGCACACTCTCAAAACTTAGTGGACACTTGCTAAATATTTGCTGTATTAATATATCTTTTGACATATCAAAATTAGTCAATATATATATTCTCCACAAAGAAAAGCATGGGAATTAACACACTTCTACATCCTTCCACTCTACTTTTTTTTTTTTTATACCTCTGATTACTTATTGGAGAATGTATTCCACATTCGTCTTATTTGCTGGTTATTGCCCTACTTTCCTTGAGTACTGAGTTTTACTTAAAATGCAGATGGGTTTGAGTTCACCACTGATGCTAATGTTATGATGCTTCTTTTCATCTTTCATCTTCTAGTTGTCTTCATTTTATCCACAAGAAGTTTATTTCAAATGGACTATGGATTTCATATTCTCTACTTTCTTTTTTTTAATGTTTGAAACATCTATCAATTGTTTCCTTTTTTTATAGTTTATTTATTTATTCTAAGAGGGAGTGAGAGAATGCAAGCAGAAAAGGGGCAGAAAGAGGGAAAGAGAGAGAATCCCAAGGAGGTCTGTGCTGTCAGTGCAGAGTCCTACATGGGGCTTAATCTCATGAACTGGAAGATCATTACCTGAAGCAAATCAAAAGTTGTATACTTAACTAGCTGAGCCACCCAGAAACCCCTGCCAGTTGTTTCTATACCTAACCAAGAAATTGCTAGAAAAAATATTTTTGGGTTACACTTTCTTTCCTTCATCATTCTGTAGATGCCACACTGTGAGACCATTCAGTGGTGGTTTGGAAATCAGATTCTGGGTCTGGCTACCTAGTTTGGTAGCTTTCTCATCTACTAACTGAACAGTCTTGGGCAAGCTAATGAGTATCTCATTCTTTAGTTTTGTCACCGGTATGGAGCCATAGTAGTGTCAAGCAGGGTCACAGCAGCACAGAGATGGCATAATTCCACAAAGTGTGGTTGCTAATTGCGGGGCTCCTTTCCCTGTCCCCAGACACGAGTGAATGACTGGAAGGAGCAGTTGCTAAATCTGGAGACAAAGATGACTGTGTGGGCAGGGCCTCTTCACAGGAGCTGAAACCTTAGGTCAAGGGGCCAACCAGCAGGGAGGAAGCTGGGAGGCAGGTAACTTGCCACCCTCCCTCCATGATTCTATGTGGTACTCTCCATTGGGCAATCCCAACTGCACCTAGAGAAGGCTTCTGGGAGTCGACTAACATCACGTTGGCAGTGTGTAACTGGCTAGAGTCGACACCACAGGCATCAGCAAATATGACACATCAGGGCCTTTTTATTTGAGATCCTCTTGTTAAACTAGCCCTCTACATCCTCTGGAACAGAAATCAGGGTGGAGGTGGGGCGGGGGGAGTGGGTCTGGCCTAACAAAAATAAAAAGATAACTGGCAGAAGGCCTCTGAGTATTAAGTGAGAGAACACATATCAGGTATCCAACATGGCGCCCCACACTCTGTAAGCACATGATGATAGTAACTGTTGCTGGCACCTTCTGGAGCAGAGTGTTGATGTGGAGAAGTTGCAGGGCAGCCTGGTTTTTCTTCTAATTTCTAACTCTGCCTGGATGCTGTGAGTCTTTTCCCTCCTCTTCTACTTGCCATCCCGGGATTCACTTTTGGTGACTTTCCATACCAGATTTTCAGAACACATTGTATCCTTTCCTCTGCCAATTCATTTTTCTTCTAATATACGTTTGGGGACTTGCTTTATTTTGTTTGTTTCCTCTGTTTGTGCTCCATGTCTTTGCATTCTGTGGCTATTATCATGATTACTTGGTGGCTTTTATATGCATTCACTATGCTACCTTCAGAAATTATTTTAGGTTAGTAATACTGTGTTCAGCCATTTTGGATTTATTCAGGGTGGTTTAAATATCTTTGTTAGTTTTTTTAACTTGCCTTAAATGTGTTTTCTTGACTCTGATGTGTCTTTGCATCTCATTCTGTTGTTTTCTCAGGTAACCTTTGTGCACTTGTGTTATTGAATGCAGTTCCTTATTGAGATGTTCCCTGGCACAAACTATTTCCAGGTTTTTTTCCCCTCAGAACATATTCATGACCTTTGCATGTCATTTTCCCATCCTCTTTAATCAACTGTTTTTCCATACTATTTTATGGTCATCTTGTTCATGTTCTACATCCACACTTGTCAGAACTACAACTTTACTTCATTTAACAGTAATACATTCCACTGACCCATCTCCATTCACCTGACTGTAGTCAGTGTTCTTCAGTAAAGCTGAGTTTGGTGATTGATGTTGTGTCTTTCATCTTCTCCTCTGAACTTTGAGATCAAGAGTAGATGTACAGAGGCCATCTAGAGCAGCACCTTCCTCACACCTGGATAAGAGGGGTCTGGCTGCAGGCATTGGCAGAACTATTTTCCACAATTACACAAAGCAATTAATAGGTTGAAGAACAGAGGGTGCCTCTGTCACTAAGGTTTTGGCACTCAGTCTTAGAGCAAGGGAACTTACAATTTTGTTCCCATTCTCCTGACTCATACCAGTCAGCCCCTGGGAAATGGTTCTTGCTTCTTGGCCTCAACTCATGTCTGCAAAAAAAAAAAATAAAAATAAAAAATAAATAATAATAATAATAATGCAACTATGTCTAGATGCCAGGAAGGTTTTTGGGCTGTGCTCTGGTCAGTGTTGGGTATTAAACCTCCTTTGGAGGCAATAGGATCTAAGCAGTGAGAGGGAGAGCTTAGGGAGAAGACGGGTGAATGGGTGGAGTTACTAAGTTGTTCTTCTCAGCCAGATGCCATGGCACCTGCACAATGAGTAGGGCTCCAATAGTGTCAGAACCATCCTTTCATTTTTCCTTTTGTCTCAGTGTCTGGTTTAAGAGCCACTCTTGAGATTTATGCCCATGGCAGCTAAGAAAAATGGGCAGTGTGGGTGCCCAAAAATAATTATTATTACCTTTGATTTGTATACGGATGGGTGTGTGTGACCTTAGAAAATACTTACATTGATACCAAAATGGCCAATGGATAATAGATGTGCAAGTAGTTCCATTTTTATGAGAATATTTGTTTTTAAGTAAATACAATAGGACATTATTTATTGAAATATTTTATTGAAATTTAATATCTAAGATTATTATTTGTATCTTCCCCTTATAATTTTAATTTAAAATTCTTTGATCTTACTTAAATTTATGCTTTTGATAAAAATACATTCAAATTTTGGCATTGAGATTTTAATTCAGTTGAATATTATTTTTAATCCTTTCAGTCCAGGTTTTTCAACGTTGGCATATAGATCTTTGGTGCCAGATGATCCTTTACTGTTGGAGGCTGTTGTATATGTACAGGATGTTTAGCAGCATCCCTGGTCTCTACTCATTGTACGTCAATAACAATTCCTCTCCATAATGGTTTATGAATTACATAGGTCTAAATTTTCTTACTCACCTAATCATCACTGACAGAACATTCAGATGCTTGCAGTCATTCAAAAATCTTGGAGATTTTGCCAACTTTCAGTCACACAGAAATCAAGGGTATGCTTATAACTTAGATTTGCCTTTATGAAGGTGTACAAATCAAGGCAGGTGATAGAACATATTTAACAACTTACTGATTACTTACCTTTGTTTGTATCTTATGAATATGTGGGCATAGAGTTGTGGTCTGTCTGCCATTTGCCCTGGACCCTCAAAGTGTTGGAGGAAGACCTGCCCCCAGGAGAGAAGCCTTAGTTGGGAGACCTGGACTCTGCTTTCTTTCCTTTCTCTCAACTCATTGGAATGCATATTCTAATTGCATGGGATGTTCCCTGTGCTTCAGATTGCTTCTCCAGTCATGCGGAGAGCCTTGCACATCCATTAGTGATCCCTGAATCTGCTGTTTACTTTGCTTACCCTATCGACTGACTTCTTTGAGCAAGCACCTCATCTGCTCAGAGGAGGAACTGGTTACCAGTCTGTATTGTTACATTCTGGATGCCCTCGCTCTTTCAGAGGACATTGTCTGATGGAAATTCTCTTGGTATTATGTTTTGGTAATGTACTGTTTGTGACTGGAGATTCTTTTTTTTAAATGCTCTTTATTTATTTTGGAGAGACGTAGAGAGACAGTGCGAGTAGGAGGGGGTCAGAAAGAGTGGGAGACAGAGAATCGGAAGCAGGCTCCAGGTTCTGAGCTGTCAGCACAGAGCCCAACGTGGGGCTTGAACCCACGAACCATGTGATCATGACCTGAGCTGAAGCCGGATGCTTAACCCACTGAGCCATCCAGACACCCCTGGAGATTCTTATCTATAACCTTTTCAGTTTCATCTTCCCCCTTCCTCCCAAACTAGAAAAAGCAAGAATGCGCATCGCTGCAGAATTTCAACACACTTGCTGGTGGGACCTCTACCTTAGGGATGATTTAGCGTAATCTTCATTTTCCTTGTTGAGAGCATTTTGTCAATAGTCTTCTTTCCCAGCAGAAGACTTCTCTGAAAAGTATTGTCAGAGGCTGTACTCACCATGGGCATGCACACCTGTTGAGCATGCAGACTCTTCCAATCTTGTGTTCTCTGACTGATTTCTGTTTTGTTAATAATAAGGCTTGTAGAAAAATTCCCCCCCTTAAAAGAGAACTGAGGCTTTGGATTGGGGCCTGCTGGCTGGCTTTTTTGTGATAGTTTTCATCCATTTCATGATGATGATGACATTAAGTTTTAGAAAAGAAGATTTTGAAATTGGTTCTTACCCTCCTACTTTACATAGAAGTTCTAGTTTTTAATTGGTAAAATATTAGAAGTATCACTCTATATCTTTTACATTACTTCTTAATGTTTATTTATTTTTGAAAGAAAGAGCGACAGAGAGACAGAGATGGAAACAGAGAGAGAGTATGGGCAGAGGAGGGGCAGAGAGAGAGGGAGACAGAATCTGAAGCGGCTTCAGGCCCTGAGCTGTTAGCACAGAGCCAGATGCAGGGCTCAAACTCAGAAACCATGAGATCATGACCTGAGCCGAAGTCAGACACTTAACCAACTGAGCCACTCAGGTACCCCTCTATATTGGTTTTTAGTCAATGACTTTAAAAAAACTGTTATTTCAAAATTTTAAATCTAGTTTTCCCTATCAATTTTTCCTGAGTCTATGGTTTAATGGTAAGTGATTAGTTGGGAAATTTGTAATACATTGTTACAGATTACTGTGCTAAGCAGTAAAAATTCAGCTTAGAAGAGGACATTTACTAACATTGGGCAACACTCATGACATATTGATAGAGGAAAAAATAGTAAGCTACAAAACAGTATAATAATATGGTAACATTTTTGTAATGCTGTACATTTATATGCACATAAAATGTATACATTGAAATATTAACAAATATCATCACTGAGTAATAAATTTTAAGGGATTTTTATTATTTTTTAAATTTTGGCTGATTCTATTTCTCAAGTTTAATGTGCTGAACATGGGTTAGTTTTAACATTAGAAAATAAATTATTTGTAAAACAAAGACAAGCCACATAGTACAACTTAAGAAGAGAGCATCAAAGCTCTATACTAACAATCTCTACTGATGGAAAGTACTGGAGTCAACTCCCTGCTTGTGATCTGGTGGCCAGATGGAGAGAACAAACTCCCATTCAGATCATCCCCAGACTCACTCTTTCACATTATGATCACTGCTCCGTGATAAAGGGACTGTCTTCTTTCAGTATGTGCTGGTGGTACTGATGCACTTCTCATTTTCATTGACCTAAATCCAGTGGAAACATAGCAGTACATTTTCCAGGTGGACTTCTTACTCCCCAGGCAGAAGAATTCGGACAATCTGTGGATTTTCAATGCTACTTGAATTACCCAGATTGGTATTTATTTTGTTTAGGATTTATACCTCCGGTCTCCACATCTCCTTCCCAGTAGGGAATTACCCAGATAATTGTGCAGCTGTCCAGACTTCTCCCCAAAGGTCATAAGCTTTAGTCCCACCATTGGGAAACATGTGTTTCTCGTCCTCAGGAAGGATTGTTCTTGGCTTGGAATTCCAGTACTTAGCACTTGTAAAATTGAGATAAAGCACATTGGCAGCTTTGAGACTTCTGTGAGCCAACAGCTGAGACTGGACTTTGGCAAGGCTAAACCACTACATTCATTTTGTAATTACATTTGATATTCTCTTTAAAAAGGCTTCACACTACTCACCTGGGGTTTCTAAAGCATTTTGGATCATCCATCTATTTTGCAGCCCTGCAGAGATGTTTACTTCTCACCTACGCACTCACAGTGAGTCAGGGGGTCCTGGGGCTGGAAAGTGGGCTTGCCTGAAGCACCCAAGAAGGCCCTGGGTGTAGACCCCAAGGCTCTGGGGCCATACAGTTCTGCTTCCATGATGAAGTGACTCCTTCAATTCCAAGTGTGTGCTCCCAAGTGAAGGCAGTGTGCCCTCAGATGTCCAGCACCCTCTTCAATCCTGCATTTGGATTCATTGCTTAGAAATGCGGTGGGGTTTTTAAAAAAAAATATTGGAGCAGAGTATAATCTACATACAATAATACATATTGGTGTTGATTGGATGAGTTTTATCAGTTGTATATGCCCGTGTATAATTACCACATGTGGCCTCAGGTGGTTCCTTGTGTTTATTCCCTGTCAAGCACTCTCTGCTCTAACCCAAGGCAACCAGTCTGAATTCTACAACTAATGAATTAATTTTTCTAGTTCTATAATTTCATCTAAATAGGATTATACAATATGTGTTAGGCTTCTTTCACTTAGCATGTCAATAATATTTACTCAAGCTGTAGTGTGTATCGGCAATTAATTCCTTTTTATTGGTGAGTCAAAGTCTGTTAATATATCCTTTTGCTGGACATTTGGGTGGCTTGTACTTTGGGGCTATTGTATATAAGGCTACCATGAACATTTTTGTACAAGACTTCTTGTGGATATGTTTCCATTTTACTTGGGTAAAGCCTAACAGTGGAAGTACTGGGTTGATGTATGCTTAACTTTATAAGAAAGAGAATAGGGTTATTTTTTAAAATTGAAATTTCAAGTAGACTCAGGGCCTATACAAGGTGCAAAGAAACTTTAATTCCTTGGTCATTTAGCCCAACCTCATCACTCAAACTAAAAGTAAATGAGATACGAAGAAGTTACAAAACTCTCTCCTAAGGCTGTAGATATAATAAATAGCAAAGCAGAGACCCAATTCCACTCTTATGACTTTGTGCTTCCTTAGTGAGGAATAGCAGAAAATCCTATCTGTTCCGACTTGTGAGGTAGGAGTTATTTTTAAATGGATGAACTTATTTACGTGTCTTAAATCAGAATGAAGAAAATGTAATTACTGATGACATTATTGAATCGATGCAGGAATGTATTATACATGGATTTTCATGATATTATATTATAGCCATAGAAAATGATGGATATAGGGTGAATCTACACTGTTTTGAGGACATGCCCTGGAATTAAATTTCCCCTAATACATAGTATTGATTGGGTTTTATATCTTGCTGAGAAAATAAATGTTGATAACTTTTGACTTAGTAATAGTAATTCCACTTCTAGAAACTTCTCTTAAGAACATAAATACAAAAGTGCAGATTTATGTAGGAAGATGTCTGCATTGTTTATAACAGAAGAAGAAATATCAAATTCAACTATTATAAATCTACGTTATGAATTATCATGCTACTACAAAAAATGTTACAAAAATGTTATGTTACAAATCATGGTAAAATTGTATAAACATACTTATATCTACAGTATGCTTAGAAACAGTCTAAAAGAGAATTAGCAAAAAATAATAATAAGGAAAATAGCTTACTAAAGTATCTTTGATGATGAGATGGAGGATGACCTTTCTGTTGTTTTCCTCATTTTTCTGTACTTTCTAATATTTTGACACCCGTTTACTGGACACTCATTCTATGATAGGCACCCTGCCAGGTGCTGGGTATGCAGCAGGTGCTAAAGTAGAACCTGGACTCCATGAAATTTTCTTCTAGTTGTGGAGTTGGGGACACAGACAATAAGTCATTAAAAGAGTGATATATATTATATACTTAGAAGGAGACAAGCATTGTGCAGAAAAATTAAGTAAAGCAGAATGACTTGGGGGGGGGGTCGATGGAAGAAGAGGTAAAGGTCACCATTTTAAATAAAGTGGTGAGGAAGAGCATCACTAAGAAAGCGATGTTTTCACTCAGACCTCAGGAGGGTAGGTTTTGACCTCTACAGACATCTGAGGGAAGAGTGTGCTTGACACAGGATCATCAGGAGACAGTTTGTCTGGTGAGGATGGAGCACAGTGAGTGGGATGTAGAAGAGGAGATTAAGCTCAGAGGACAAGACCTTGGTCTCATAGAGAGACTGTGGCTTCAGTCCTAAATGAAAAAAATGCCTCAGGGGAATGGTAGCAGAGGAATCCCCACCAGCAGGCTGTATCACTCAGGTCCTTCTGGCTTCCATGTGGAGGATGTACAAGATAAGTGGTGACAGGAAGGCCAGGCAGGAGATGATGGAGGCCTGGCCAGTCATACTGGGGGTCTGATTCTGGTATATTTTCACAACTGAGTCAACAGATTTTGTTGCCAGATTGGATATGGTTATGAAAAGAAGACCCAAAGATGACTCTAAGATTTTTTTAGGTGAACCCCAGAAGAATGAGATAATGACAATGAAACAGAGGAAGATAGACAGGGAGTGGGCAGCTGAGAAGTTCTGATTTGGAAATGTTAAATTTAGGTGCCCAGTGGATATCCAAGTGGGGGTCTGGGTAGTCAATTAGATATACAAGTCTTGAGCTCAAGGGAGAGGTGCAGCGTGGTGATGCAAATGTGGGATTTGCTAGGGAACAGGTGGCTTTCAAAGTCAGGAGGCTGGATGAGATCACATGAAGAGTGAGTGTGGTTAGCAGAGAAAAGCTGGCTATGCAGAGAAAAGGGAAAAACCAATGAGCCAAACTGAGAAGGGGAACCAAGAGGCTAGAAGCCAAGTGTGGAAAGTGTTTTAGGAGTAGAGTGTAAATCAACTGCATCTGGTAATCCTAACCGGCTAAAAAGGCGAGGACAAGGTCCTGACCATTGATTTATTAGTGTGGGCATCATCAGCTGTTTTGCCTCTAGCACCTAATGCAGTGCCTGGCACTCTAGACATATGGGATGTTTGATTGGATGGCAGGGGCATCTAAACTTGACTCATAGATTTTTTTT
>PJEM01020377.1:0-13639 GCA_004023845.1 Helogale parvula
TTTTATTATCCTTGTATTATATTATGATGGTTAAATGTATGTCTATTTTACTGGGCTAAGCAATACCTAGATAGCAGGAAAAGTATTATTTCTGGGTGGATCTGTGAAGATGTTTCTGAAAGAGATTAGCATTTGAATTTGTAGACTGGGTAAAGAAGATCACCTTCATCAGTGTGGGTGGGCACCATCCAATCTATTAAGAGCCTGAATAGAACAAAAAGGTGGGGGAAATATGAATTTTCTCTTTTTGCCTGAGCAGGGAAATTAATTTTCTCCTATTTCAGACATCAGTGCTCCTGGTTCTCTAGCTTTGGGACTCAGATTGAATTATACAAGCAACTTCCCCAGGTGTCCAGTTTACAGAAGCAAATCACAGCACTTCTCAACCTCTATAATTATATGAGCCAATTCCTATAATTAACATATATATACATGTATATACATATGTCTTATTGGTGTGTTTCTATGAAGAACTCATATATATATGTTAGTCACAAAACTAATTCAGTTACCATATAAAAAATAAGCTTTGGAAGTTGGAAAATATATGTTTTGCTCTAAATAAATCATACTTATCTGTCAAGAGAAAATATTCATTTTATCCTTTGTGACTACAAATTGTACACAATTTCTAGTATACTAGGTATTTATAAGCTCTAAAATTTAATTCCCAAAATATAGTTATTTATCCAACTGACAATTTTATACCTATGGTGGCTTAATTTGAAAGTAAGAAATGATAATTACACTTTTAATTTTCTCAAATCCACAAAATAAAATGTTCCTGACAATAATCTTTCTGGTCTTTGAAAGAAAATTACTATGATAGAGATGCCACTTTGAGTGGCATTTAAACAGGGTTTTTAATATGTAAAACAGAGTTTATTTAAGTATTGTAATTATTATAATTCCTAAACTCATGTGGAAACTGATTTGATTATAAAATAAAGAAAAAAGGAACATAAATTTTTATTTGAATTAATTTAAAACTCTCATTTTCTATATATTTAAATGTGCTTTTAGTTCTATGATTCTCTTCCCTATATATGCACAAAATGAATAGCTCACATTAAAATTTCTTTTTTAAGCAAAGAGAATCACTTTTCCCTTATCATTATATGACTACCATTTTCTCATCACACACTCCTCAAAACAGACCTCATAAGTTCCTCTGAAGCCTATTTGCTGATTGCCATGAAATACTTCTCCCCAAAAAATAACAAGTCAAATCAGAGATTAAGTAGTAACCGGCAAATGCTCTCTGCCCATTTCCATTCTCACTCTCCCCACCTTCAGAGTCATTACAAGGGAGAAATTCCTCCCACAGTGAGAAAACAATTGATTTAAAGTATGATTTTAATGTACAAAACTGTTCTCTTTCCCTGTGTATAGAATACTAAGTAATCAGATGTGTTATGATGATGGTTTTCTCAACTGCATCTACTGTTTTTTTCATATTAAAATGCAGAGATGTGAAATCCTTTACAATATAAAAAATCAAGTACTTATCACATGTCTATAAGATAACCAAAACAAAGGTAGACTATGTTAAGAATGGAAAAGGATATTGCATAGCACATAATTGTGGTAAAGTAGGAGATTCTTAGTAGGGAAAGAGCTCTACATATAGGAAACAAATTATTACTTTTTAATGTTTTCATTTTGAGAGAGAGTGAGATAGGCAGAGAGAGAACAAGTGGAAGACAGGCAGAGAGAGAGGGAAGGAGAGAATCCCAAGCAGGCTCCACACTGTCAGCGCAGAGCCGGACCTAGGGATCAAACTCAATCGCCTGGGCTGAAATAAAGAGTTAGACATTAATGGACTGAGCCACCCAAAATAACTTTGTAAATAAATCCTGAAACATAGGACCAAATTCATTAATGTTTACCCTTCATATCTATCATATGAAGAGTGGTCTAATGGTTAAATGAAAATATTTGTGTTAACTCTACTGAGGATATAGGTAGCCTAAAAACTACGCTATTGCTAATCTGTGGTTACTGGAGTAATAAAACCCTTCATTCATTAATTCAACAAATATTAATGCCCATTGTCTAGACATTCAATAAAGATATCATCCTTGGCTTTATTGATCTCAGATTATAATGAGGGATGCACTTTAATCAAAGAACCACAATATAGATTTAAATTAAAATGGTAAGAGTTATGAGATGATAAAAAGGGGTAAGAAAAGAAATAATAGTTTATTCTACTCATAAGAGTTTAGAGAATGCCCCCTGAAGTATGTGATGCTTAATTTAGAAATTAGAATTTATAGAATAAAAGTTAAGAATGGATTTTGAGAAACTAAGAGCATGAAAATGAGTAAGTCATAGAACTAGAAAGGGTGGGAAAGAGGAAGAGTTAATGCAAAGATTCTGAAGCCAAGAAAGCACAATGTGAGAACATTACCAAGGATAAAATTCAGATTAGAGTTGGGAATGGAAATGTTTTAGATAAGCCTGGAGAAACACACAAGAATCAGGTCCTGAGATCTTATTTTACATGTTGTATTATATTTTTAATTATTAAAAAAACAGAGAGAGTTATGGAAATATTTTGGAGAAGAGAGTAAAAAGTAAAATTGTGCTTTAAATAGACTGATATTTTTAAGATTAAGAAGGAATTAGAAGAGTGGAGGAGTGTATTAATATTAAAGCTTTATGAGAACTGATCACTTTTTCCTTGGTGGGAAGAGAGATCTGTTGTTTCATTTGGGAAAAAAAATTAAGTTACAAAATCAATAGCTACTTTGTTGAACAGACTAGGTTAAGGCCACCATGACCTTGACCATAATTTAACTGGTTATGAAATTTATCTTATAAATAATCCAAAATAATAATGTTAAAGGTTTTAAATATATTGTTTATCAAACACTATTTAGTAATTATTCTGTTTGGATTATAGGGGGAAAAAAGACTCTTCTGATATCACTGCTCATAAATAAATACCTTACTGTTCTTAACCCCTTCCTGTGAAAAGGTGAATTATCAGTGACACAGAATCTCTTGTTGATCACATGGCTGTATGTTGGCTTCTCAGTAAGAAACTAAGAGAAATGTCCATGACTGTACTTCTATTTTTAGTGAAATTAATATTTCATAAGATTCTAACTCTGTCTATTGCATTAAACAATAATGAACTGAATTATGCCTGACAGCTGTTTTCCATTTGTGTTACTTTTTCCTCACATAAAAAAAAATAATAATTCACATTGCTTCAGGAACATGAGCTCTGCTTGACAGCTAGCTGATTTTCTGTCAGTAGGCTTGGAATCTGAAGGAACATTTATGATGGATTAAGTTTAAAAATCAAACAAATATCAATAAAATAAGAGTCTTCATTCATCTATATTTAATTTTTCTTCACCTAAAGTATACATCTATTCTAGTCAAGTGTTAAACAGAGGAAGTATTTATCATGCTATGATTTAATTATTGGAATGGCTGGGCTATTTGTTAGTCGGATCTCTGAAATGGAATCAAAGTTTGGCTAATATTAAAAATATGCTGAAACAAACCTTGACTACTAACTAAATTTAATGAAGTACTTCTCCAAGGAAATTTTGTCTTTAGAAGTTTTTCATTTCAAATTTACTTTTGGTAAAATAAGTAGGATTGTTCAATACTAAGAAACATGTCTTCTTTTAGGTTTTTCTGTTATTACAAAACTTGAAGACTTTTCCTTCAATCAGATTTCATTCCTAAACATTTCAGAGGGTGCAGTTACAATCTGTTGGTTCACGAGTAGGTGGCAGCAGTGGTGGTCATTGCTGCTGCTGCTGCTTCTCCTCTTTCTCTTCTTCTTCTCTTCCTTTTCTTCTTTCTTCTCCTCCTCCACCTTCACCTTCTTCTAATGACATATCTTTATTTTTTTTCATTTTTAATGTTTATTCACTTTTGAGAGATAGAGCATGAGCAGGAGAGGAGCAGAGAGAGAGGGGACAGGCGATCCAAAGCAGACTCTACGAAGACTGCAGCAAGCCCAATGTGGGGCTTGAACTCACAAGCCAAGCTATGAGATCATGACTTGAGCTGAAGTCCAATGCTCAACCAACTGAGCCACCCAGGCACCCCATGACACATCTTTTTTTAGAAAACTAAATGAATTTTACAATTAAATATATTCACCTATTGTTTTAACACCCCAATGATTCAACACCTATGGAAGCCTGCCACAATGCATAATTCTAAGTGAAATTAGTTGCATTAAAAGTTATATAAATATAACTTCTTGAAAATGCATTCACATTTGCTATGGCACTTTTAGAAATATCCAGAAGTCTTAAAAACCATTGACCATCTTGGAGTGACTGAGATAGGACTTGCTTTCCTATAGGAAATATATAGAAAAGAGATCAGTGTTTAAAAAAAACTATAAAACAACTGTTTTCAGAAATTAGAAAAGAGGTAGTACAGGACTGTGATACATGAGAAAAGGGAACACATAAGGAAACCCCCACATTTACCTCAGATTTCTGCCCTGAGGCACTTTCTGCCCTAGTACAGATATATGGAGTCAAAGCATCTGCACAGGGACTTCCTGGGTTGAAGACTAAGATGGGAGAGTAAGGCTAATGAGGGGGCTGGTTTGTGAAGTATGATGCAGGAGAGGAAAGAGCAAAGGAGGAAAATAGCACCAGAAGTCTACATGAGGGTTTCCAACCACCATTCTACTCTGTTTTTACAAGTTCAGTTCTTTGAGATTCCACTTATAAGTAACATCATTCAGCATCTGTCTTTCTCTGGCTGACATATCTCACTTGGCATAATGCCCTCAAGGTCCACCCATGTTACTGCAAGTGGCAAAATCTGCGTCTTTCCCATGACTGAATAACATTCCATTGTATGTATAAACCACTTGGTCTTTATTCACTCATTCACTGACAGACGCTGGTTACTCCTATGTCTTGGCTATTGTAAGTGATACTGCAGTTAACATGGAAGTGTTGATATTTCTTTTATATTCTGTTTTCAACTGCTTTGTTTATATACTCAAAAGTGGAATTCCTGGATCCACTTTGGTAATTCTATTTTCCATACTGGCTATATCAATTTATATTCTCACCAAAAGTGTTCCAGGGTTCCCCTTACTTCACATTTCAGCAAAACTTGTCATCACTTTTCTTGTTGATGACAGCCACTCCAGTGGGTGTGAGGTGATTTCTCACCGTGATTTCGGTTTTCATTTTCCTGATAAAAGTTATGTTGAGCATCTTTGCATGTACCTGTTGGCAATTTGGATGACTTCTTTGAAAAAAAAAGTCTCTTTAGTTTCTCTGACCATTTTTTTTATTGTTTGTTGTTTTGTTACTAAGTTGCATAAGTTCTTTATATATTTTGAATATTAATCACTAAACCAGTATATGGTTGGCAAATATTTTCTGCCATACATAGGTTGCCTTTTCTTTTTGTTGGTGATTGCTTTTGTTCAGAAACTTTTTAGTTTGATGTAGTCCCACTTTTTGATTTTTGCTTTTGTTGCTTGTGCTTTTGGAGTATACCAAAAAAAAAAAAAAAAAAAAAAACATTGCCAAGACCAATGTCAAAGGGCTCTTCCTTATCTCTCATTCTAGTTTTATGGTATCAGGTCTTATGTTGAAGCCTTTAATTCTTTTGAGCTAATTTTTTTAAGTGGTATAAGGTAGGGGTCCAATTATAGTTATCCAGTTTTCCCAACACCCTTTGGTAAAGAGACTACCTTTTCCCCATTCATGGATACTCGGTCAAATATGAGTTTACTGTATATACAATGATTTATTTCTGGGCTCTCTATTCTGTTTCACTGGCCTATGTGTCTAGCTTTAGTCAAGTGCCATACTGTTTTAATTACTAAGGCTTTTTACTATAGTTTGAAATCAGTAAATGCGGTGCTACTTTCTAGCATTTATACCTACAATGATAGACTGGCTTTACTATTTTGATATTTGATGCCATTATATATTCAATAAGTCCTCATTTGCAGGGCTTTTTGGGCATTGAACAATCAACTATAACATCCTAGAAGAATAAAGACTATTTGTATTGCATTTAAGGCAATAATTTTGGAGCTCAAGGTAATATTATAATTAATAGAATATGTAAAAATATTTTTTATCTACATGACAGTTTAAAGTTTATTTTGTTCAAATGGTTGCACTGATTTAATAAAAAATAATCTTGGATAAAAGTTCACAATGAAAGTCTTCTACTTATAAATTATTTGGAATCCAAGTATAAAATTGCTGCAAAATACAAACTATTACTTTAGTAAAAAGATACAAAAATATTGAATTCTAAGGATCTTGTTGAGTATTTCATTTCAAAATATTTCATGTCAGTATGTCTCTAGATAATTTTTCTTTGGCTATACAGGATATGCCTGGTTTATGTTTCTCCTAATAAATAACATCTTCCTACTTTTTCTATATTCTATAATTGTGTGTTGTTGAAAATGCAAATCTTGTAGAATAGAGGCCTGATAATGGCTCTGCCAATAAACTTCCAAAATCTCTATCCATTAACCTTAAAATTATTATTTGCAAAGTCAAAGTTGTTATTTCCTCTAAATTAAATTTTGTTGGCCTATGTTACCCGCTCAGCCAACCTTGGTTTTACTTTCCCATTTTCTTTTATAAAGCTGATCACTTACTTTTGTATCATTTAATATGCTTTTAAATTATTTCTGTGATCTAGGAAAGTCCTGAGAAGAAACATAGTAAAAGTATTCCTTTGAGAGCTACTACAGTAGATGCTTTTCACTAACCTTACCTGTCAATATGACAATATTGTACAAAAACTCTACTTGCAGTATGAAAATTAGTATAATTTATTGAAACAGAGATGAAGTTGAGTTGGTCCTTAAGGAAACTAGACTCTGAGACATCACTTTTTATTTCACTAGAATATATAACATTACAGTTCAGCTTCTTTGGGTTTCTAATGCATTCTTTAATTATTTTATCATTAATCTTCACAAAAATACTTATTAAGTCTGTTTATATATGCTTTGACATGTAACACTTGTAAAAATGGGTGCTACTGATAAAAACCATGTGTCATTAGATGGTTATCTTTCATAATTCTTAGATTTACCCGATACCGTTCTTATATGGGTAGATACAATAGGTAAAAAAAAAAATGAGCAAATGTTCTGGTATTAGAGAACAGTTCAAATACAGATTTTCCATTTAATAGCTCTATTACTATGAACATATTTCTAATATATTAATCATCAGAATAGGCTAATTTATGTCAAGGTAGCAAACATCCCCTAATCCTAGTGACTTAAAACAGTTTATTATTTTTTTCTCCTGCTATATGTCCATTGAGGTTTATTTAGGGAAATGCAAACTGTCCATTCCAGTCATTAATGGGAAAAGATGAGTGGCAGTCAGGATTGAATATTCTCTGTAATTATTCCAGAAACCAAAGAGAGTTTTAGAAGATTTTGAACTGGCAATTGAAGTCTTGACTTTTAGTTAAAACTCACTGACCGAGTTAGTTACAGTTAGTCACTTAGCAAGTACTCCTAAACTGTGTTCAGATGGAAAAGTGTTGCAAATATTTGATGAGTTCTATTGATATTACTTCTATATATTTGAGTCCTTTAAAGAGGAAATAATACCCATGTTATAGAACTGCATCAAGGAGTTAATCAAATACTGAATGCAGAATTCTTAACATGATGTAAACTATTAAACTATACTGTAAACTATTTTATCATAATCATTTTTGTTTTCAATGATCTGGTAGAAAGAGAATGGCTTGCCATTTTTAGCACTATTTTCTCATCGTTTTTTCTTGGAAAACAGTGAGACCAATAGTAATTTATTCTTTCATGTTGTAAGAAAAATTAAATATTCTTTTTACAAGGTTTCTGATAACATATGCCTTTTTTCACTTTTCCACATCCTTGATTCCATATGCACAACAAACATTAAAGATTTAAAAAATAAAATTTCAAGCCAAATTATCATATATTAGAAAACAATTGTATTGTAGTATCCTTAGTCTTTTATCAATAATTCTTGCAAAGTTAAGTATACTAACTTCAGCTTACAGATGAGGAAACATATGTTAACAAATAGAAAGATGGCTGCAAAGTGCCACATAGGTAGCAAGTGGCATAGTGAGGAATTGAAGGTAAGTCTAACTCCATAAGGAAACTTTTCAAAATATACAACATTTCTCTGCTTAACAAACTGCTTAGTGCCTTGTGGTTTATAATTAAATTCAGTACACTTGTTTAATTGTTTAATCTTTACAGTCAGCATGTTAGATAGGTATCATTTGCATGATACTCATTTTGTAGGAGAAGCACATTGAAGTTCAAAGACATAAAAGTTACTGGCTAAGAATCAAACTAATAACTTTTGAGATAGTTTTCTCTTTTTAATTAATCAATATGCTCTGACCTGAGACTTGGGATTTATTTTTGTTTTATGAGTGTTTTGCAAAGTGGCAATAATGGTCATAAAAAATAATGTGCAGAAGAAGATTCATGGTTAAATAAGCTTAAAAAAGATTTAGGATTCCTACAGGTTCTCAGACCTTTGAATATCTTGGTGTGCATTCTGACTTTCCAAGAAGTGAATGTATAAAATTATATGAATGTTTATGCATTTCCCCATTAGGGATTTCATACAAGCAACCACAGAGCATTTAACTGTAGATTATATATATATATATATATATTATATATATATGCATATATATATAATATATATACACATAAATATTTACTCTCCACGTACAATTAGAGTAATCCTTTGTTCTTAAAATCTTTATTATTGGAGATTTGCTGTTTCTTATTTTTCTTGTTTCCTGCTTATTTTTTTTTCTTTTAAGGGGATATCATTCTGATTAAACAGAATGGAATTACAAACTACACTACTTTAATGTACTTAATGGATGGAAAGGGGTTTTTTCAGAATAACCACATTTTTTAATTAACAGAAAACTGAAGATTTCAACATTATAAAAATAATGATTGTGATTATTTTACAGACTCTTATAGTTTATTTTTAAAGAACCATTTCAGAGAACTGACTCCTTAGAAAACTGTTTATGGTGTGTTAACATGATGCTAATTTGACGCAAAACTAAAGGTATAAATTATATAGTTTATATTTCTCCTGAAGATATTCATGTCGACATCGCAAATTCTTCTGGGACATACCTAAGAAAGGTTTCCAGGAATAAGTTTATACCAAATATTAATGTGTACATGGATTATATAACCTTTTAATGTAGAGAAGTGGACTTTACTTCCTTTGTGATTTAAAATTAAAATTAGGGCAGGGCACCTGGGTGGCTCAGTCTGTTAAGCATCTGACTTCAACTCAGGTTATGATCTCACAATCACTAGTTCGAGTCCAGCATCAGGCTCTGTGCTGACAGCTCAGAGCCTGGGGCTTGTTTCGAATTCTGTGTCAACCTCTCTCTCTCTCTGCCTGTCCCCTGCTTGTGCTCTGTCTCTCTCTCTCTCAAAAATAAACATTTAAAAATTAAAAAAAAATTAAATTAGGGCAAATTGAAAAGACCAGAAGGAGCTAATCAGACCGGAATGTTAAATCTTGACAGAGAGTGGAGTGAAGAAACAACAGAAGAAGTGGGGGAGGGGAGGAGGAGTATAGTATAAGGGAATGAAGAAAGAAATTACAGAAAGAAATTTGCATTCAGTATGGACAAGAATTGGAATTAAGAGTAGCATATTTTGGAGCTTAACATATATTGAGGAAATGCAGAAAGAGAATATTTAGCATACAATTCAAGAACCACCTGTCTGCATATACAGAAACTGCAACAGAATTCAGGCCTCTCAAAACTGGTAGGATGGCCTTAGTTTTCAAGAGTGCATCTTAAGGAGGGTTGACTAGCTGCTACAATGGATCTGACTGTAATTTATAGGAAAAGCACATCTACAACCTAACGCGTGTTACTTCATTTGTTTTCCTGTTTACAATTTGTGCCCTTAGACCCTCAGATTATAAAAGTATTTTATGAATGAATAGAACGCTCCAAGTGAGATAATTTGAGGGATTCATTTTGGCAGCCTTTGTTATAAAAATATCTGTAAGGCGAGGTGGTTTTTCGTACATCATGACAAGAATGGCTACATAAATCATGTGATGCAATTCATGTCATTACTAAGTTTGAAGCCAGTTAAAATAAACGATAAAAGACATTTTATGTCTAACGACATGAGTTTGCTTTTATTTACATCAGACATCACTGGCTTAAAAATGCAAGTTCAGAAAAGCACAAGTTAGGGTCTTCTATATCTTTCAAATTTATTTTACTCATTTAGTTTAGTTTTTCATATATATTTTAGCTTATTTACCTTCTGCTACAGATGGGACAACTTGAAGACAACGCTTTCTGACTTCCTCAGAATCATGGAAGATTTTTATTTTGGAATTACCTAAGAGAGAAAACAAAAATATCCTCAGTTCAACCAAATCCTTTATTAAACAACATAATAAGTGAAAAATCTGTTTCCCCTGCTATTATCTGAGTACTCTGCTTAAAGAAACAAATAAACACCCTGACAGTTGACTGACAGGAAATATGCTTTGTTTCCTTTTTTATTCTAGCTTCATTATTTGCCATGGAGATGAATTTTTGAAGTGACAGTTTGTGTTCATTTCAGTTCAGCTGCTCATTGACTTGTGTAACATCAAAATCTTTTCCAAAATGAAAAAAAAAAAGTGATACCTAGATATGACTCAGCACCAAGCAATTTACATGTTAGGCAAGGACTCTTGGTATTTGAAGATAAAGGCATTTTGAAAGTCCACTGCATAATCTCTAAAATTTTCATAATTCTGGTTTGGCGACATATCCTATTGAACTGCCACCACTTATTAATGGCAGTCACAATCTAGAGTCCTTGAACACAGGCACCCTGTATCTCATTAAGGCATCTCTTCCCATTCTTCCTGAAAACATGACATTTAGAAGACCATTATATGACTTACATAGATAATTGCTACAAGGTTCTAAGCCACCTTGATCCTGCTCTGGCTTAGACTTGTCAGCCTACTGTCAGCACATTCCAGTAGAGCTCTTATTAGTTAAATATTCTTGACAGTACCTCACAAATACTATGTTTTTTAAATTTGAAAAGTTTAAACAGCTTGACATTTTAAAGGTTATCACTTTCTTTCCCAGAATAATTATTGCCAGTGTCAATAATGTATTTTTTTAACCTGTGTACGGACAATAAAAATGTTAGGAGTTCATCTTCTATGGATTTATTTCGGTGTCATTTTAAGAAAGAATGTGTACTGTTATAAAAAGTAGGTGATATAATTATAAGTCTGGTATTTTTTGCACATATAATTATTCTTCAATGCTTATTGTTCAAAAATCATGTACTGCAATACAAAACTTAAATAAAATAGAGTTCAAAGTTCTGAAAGTTGAGGTACAAGCTACATTCATGGAAAAACTGCAAGTCTTCACTTCTTTTTTAACGTTGAAAAAGGCTAATTAAAGTTTTTGTCAGAGAGAGGTAAATCAAGTTGGGAAAACTCCTTGGATTCTCACCCACCTTTGAATCTAGGACTATGATTAGAAGAGTAAGAGTGATATTCATATCTCTTAAGTAAGTGTAGCAAAAGCAGGAAAATAAATGGAAGAGACACTGCAGAAAATATATATTTTTCCAATGTGAGTAGATTTCCAAATAAAATAGTAAAGGAAGGAATAATTATTTAAAAGACTTTTAATTATGTTTAATCATATATATTTGAGAATTAAACTAAAAACTTTCCAATAGACCTGCATGTAGGAATATTTATCTCTCAAAGTCTAAGAAATGGACTTATTTTTAAACATTTCTAGGAAGCAGTGAAACTTTTTAAGGCAAATAAAATTCCAGCGTTGAACTAAATTTTTTTTCTGAATGTTCTTCATACTGAACCAAAAGCTGTTTTTCTAAAACTCATATTTATGATTGTGGCAGCAAAATGACCTTGCAAAAATATCCACACTCTAAATCTTGGAACCTGTGGATATATCATGTTATATGGCAAAGAGTACTTTGCAGCAGACGTAAATAAGGTTAAGGATTTTGAGATGGTAGATTATCATCAACTATTAGGGTGGCACTAATCTGTTAACATACGGCCTTAAAAACAAGAGAATTTTCTCCAGTCAGAGGTATGAAACATTAAGCAGAAGTAAAGGTCAGAGAAACTTAAACCTTGAGAAGGACTTCACCTGCTCCTGCTGGCCTCAAGGATAAAGACCACAGGCCTGGGGGCACAGGAGGCCTCTAGAAGCTGAGAACAATATCTCGTGGAAAACCAGTAAGGAAATAAGGCTTGAAAGCCTAAAATGAATGGAAGTGAATTCTGACAACAAACTGAGGGAGTCTGAAAATGATTACTTCTCCAGAAACACCAGGTAAGAGTTCATCTATGCTCTGTGAAACCCAAAGCAAAGCAAATAGCCAAGCCTACCTTGATTTCTAAAATACAGAACTATGATAAGTTTATAATAATAAATGTATAGCGATAATAACGACAGCAACATAAAATAATACAATGGCCAGCGGTTTTGTCCTCTGGCCCTACATAGAACCCTGTAGCCTTAATCCAACTCCATGGAATTATTTCAAGTTTTCAAAAGCAGCTTAATGTCTTTGTATTTGCCTTTTCTTCTCCAAGTTATAACCCTAAATTCTTTGAACTATTCTTGGGTACCTCAAAAGCATTAATCAGTCTTTCTCTCTGCTTTGTTTTGTCAGTGCCAATCATAAAGCATGGAACTCTGTATCAAACACAGTGACTGAGAAGTGAATTGACTGAAAAACATACTTACTTAATGGTGAGAAGTTGTAACAATGCAAGATATTTGTTTTGTTTTGTTTTTAATTTTGGGGTTTTTTGGGCAAATATTTCATACTGTTGGCAGCTAAGCTCTGGTCAATTTATATCTTTGGATATTTCTCACATACATTTTTTTCTAAAACATTTGCATCCTTTCTTAAAACGATCAGTTGATTTTTAAAAGTCATACCCATACAAACACCAAAACCTCTGCCACGTACACACATACAACTGATCTCTGGATCATACAAGTTTCCTCATGTTAATTTTTTGGTCCATAACCAATGAGCCAAGACTACTTAAATTACTATATTTCTTTGATTCAAAGGAATAACCAACACATTTTAATAACATATTTTGGGGGAAAAAACCTATTCAAATTAACTATGCACATCCATCATAGGTTGTATTTCAATTTAGAAATGCTAAAATGTGAAATGAAAATTTTTCTTAGTAATGTTATATATAAACTGTGTGTATGTGCATATGGTTTTATACATACAACTATATACACACACATTGTAAAACAATTATATACATTTGCAAGTATGATTTGAAGTAGTGCATATGACCTTTTTTGAAAATAGCATCTTTGTAGATATGATTAAGTTAAGGATCTCAGTACCACCTCACACCAGTCAGAGTGGCTAAAATGAACAAATCAAAAGACTATAGATGCTGGCGAGGGTGTGGAGAGACGGGCACCCTCCTACACTGTTGGTGGCAATGTAAACTGGTGCAGCCGCTCTGGAAAACAGTGTGGAGGTTCCTCAAAAAACTATCCATAGAACTCCCCTATGACCCAGCAATAGCACTGCTAG
>PJEM01020378.1:0-13626 GCA_004023845.1 Helogale parvula
TACTTAACCTGTTAATTTCTGTATAAGTCTAATTACATGAAATAGAAGTGGGGGTTTTGATTTTTTACTTTGCTTTTCTGTTTGGAGTGTCATTGTAACTACTGTATTGTAAATGACGGAAAATAATTGCATATGTTAAAAAAATAAATAGTGTTATATTAAAAATAAATAAATAAATTAAAAAAAAAAAAAAAAAAAAGAAAATAAAATGCCCTGTGTGAACAAAAAAAAAAAAAAAAAAGTAGTGTATGTGTGTGACCTCAAGGTCAACAATAATTCATGCCTTAATTTCCCCTGTGTAATCCCACATTTGGTGCTATGGAAAGTGCCTGTGATGATCACACTCTTTGATTACTATAATAAGGCAAATGAATATTAATAGATACACTTGTTACCATGATGACTCTGTTAGAACATATAGCTGAGTAGTCTCCATTCATTTAAAACAAATTTGGATTCATATGTGAGAGGGTGAGAGAGAGTTTTAGGGAGGTTTTTTTTTTTTTTTTAAATGTTTGTTTATTATGAGAGAGAGAGAGAGAATGAATGAACATGGGAGAGGAGCAGAGAGAAGGAGAAAGAGAATCTCAAACAGGCTCTGTCAGGGCTAGATGCAGGGCTCAATGTCATGAACAGTGAAATCATGACCTAATCTGAAACCAAGAGCAGGATGCTTAATGAACTGAGCCAAGGCGTCCTAAGGGAGATGTTTTTAACTGTTATTTGTTGTATAAACTCACCATCTGTTGGTAGTATGCATGTACAATGGTAGGCATTAGGGTGGGTAGATAGGATTATTAGGGATATACTTATTCAAAATACTTACTTTTGCAACTTTATGCCTGATATGTAAGGTGATCAATAAATATTTGAATTTTGGCTTGATTTATATATGAGTATGCTATTTAATTTTTGGGAAAGACATTGAAAGGATTAAAAAGTAGTGTTTTTGAAAGGTTATACATTGTTGTGATGTTTTTTCAGGTAAATTCTCAAGTATAGAATGTTTGGTTCTTAATGTATGAAATTGTCATATTTTGGATGTTATGCTCATCAGTGATATTATCCGCATCTACTTATTGGTTATATTTCTATTTTTTCTTGAATGTAAATAACATCTTTTAAAAGGTAATAATAATCAGCATTTGCAAGATCACAAAGTGGTTGATTTTTAATAGTTTGTGTAAGAGTTGACAGCTGGTATTGGAATTCAAATATACTTCACCTGAACTGGTTTCTGCACTTTACAAGTAGTTGCATGTAGCCTACCCTGAACCCAGTTCTCTGCTTTCATGAGACTGTCTAACCAAAGACTTCAAGGTTTGAAGGATATATTTACAGGGACATATTGTAGTCCCTTTTGTGCTGAGTCAGTTTAATGGTCTTGGAAAGAATAGTGTTAGGATTTCTGTAAGCACGGTTTGATGTGTGTCTTTTGAACCCTGTGAATGACCGAGGCTGCCCTTTGATTTAGATAAAACCCGGGCCCTGCAGGCTGCAGAGCGCTTACAAGCCAAGCTGCGAGAACGCGGGGATGTGGCAAATGAAGACAAACTCAGCCTTTTAAAGTCAGTCTTGCAGAGCCCGCTCTTCAGTCAGATTCTGAACCTTCAGACTTCTGTACAGCAGCTGAAAGACCAGGTAGGACACGATGCTCCTGAAGCCGTCATTCATGGCAAGGATCTTGTGAAAGTCTTGTGTTTGTCTGAAAGGCTGATTTTTCTATGTGTTAATGAATAGTCAATGAAGTCATTTAAACCTCCAAATGAGACATTCAGATTCACTGTGACTTTTCACCCCCCCCCCCAGTTATTTTTGTAATGGTTGTTGCTGTATATTGTAGATGATATGACATTGTGTTGAAAGCTGTGTGGATGCTAAAGTATGAGTCCCTACAGGAGAAGGGGATGATAAAAACAAGTTGAGGGTAGATGGCCCTAGACCTGGTTTCCATTCCCATTAAGGCTCTTTGTTCACGTGATCCTGAGCCTTCATATTCAGACGTTCAGCATGCTTATAAGATTTCAGATAAGCCTAGATTTGCATGTGTAATCATGTGTGTGAGGAAGGGAAATCACCTCTATTTTGACAGTAAAAGAAATAATTACATTGTCATCAGTTAGAGGAATTGCAATTCTCACTTCTTACAAGAGTGTAAGTAGCAATTGCTTCCAATGACAGCATCAGATGGTGATAAACATTAGAACTAAATGTAACACTGTTTTTTTTCTGTAAAAATTAAGAGCATTAAAATTTCCTACCATTTATATTAAAATTGAAACATTGCAATGATAAAATGAGCACTCAAGTTAGATGTTCTTTGAACTTACTTAATTTAATAATTGTTTCTCAGGTTTTTAACAAAATGTTTTTAAAATGTTTTTGTTTCTTACATCATTTCAAGTCAATCTCATGCCTCTGACCTAAGTTAATTTTCATTCTGATGTTTTTAGCATTAATTGAATTACCATGGATAGATTGCTAACAAATATTTTGCCTCTTATTAAAAGGTTAAAAATGAAATTTGAAGACTAGTTTTATAATTCAGTGAAAGAGTAGCTCTAGTTAAAACAAATGTGCCAAATGCAAAAAGAACAAATAGTAGCAATAGAGAAGGAATTTATTTAATGTCACATAACTTCTTAATCTAGATATTTTGGTAGCAAAAAGGAAAGAAAAGAAAGAAGAATTTAAAAAATATTCTTCTCTAGTGAATGTCTACTTAATGATTTTAAAAGTCATGATCATGAATTATGAAAAAGAGGTGTTTTTATTATATGTAGCTGTGTTTGGGTTGGTTTGTTTTTTGTTTTTTTGTTTTTTTTGCAAGTTATTGTAAAGATTGGTTTTAGGTACTCCCATTTCAGAATGAATTGGCAAGAGTTTGGAGAGATCAGTATCCTGATTAGAAATGTATTTATGATTACCTGGATTTTCAGGGAGATTGAAGAAGTTGAACAGGTATCTTCTTCCCATAGTATATTATGTGAAATTATGAATAGAATGGGAGGAAACATTAAATCAGAAGTGCTAGTATGTTAGGAAGTACCAACAGTTTAGTGAGATAACTGGTAAATCTCCTGTCTAGCCCTGAAAGGAGGGGGAAATAGGACTACTGGTGGACCTTGTTTTACCATCTGCAAATAGAAGTTGGATACGGGCTCTGAAACTTTGGGTCTCAAGTGATTCAGCTGAACTCTCCTTGGAAACCCTTGAGTATAATGTTATCAAACCAGGCAGTCTGTGACTAAAGATAGTGTTGTCTTGTTCATTAGTGATAGATGCAGATATATTTCAAGACTCAGTACATTGTGGGGTTTGGAAATTCTATGGGTGTATCTCACAGGCCTTTGGACTTTTGGCTAGCTGGCCTCCTCTTAAAAGGGACCCAGGAAACCAGCTGGCCCATACCCTGCTTATTATAACCACTTAGTGAGGCACAGTGACTTGTTGAGGCAGAGCTAGAACTAGAACTCAATTTCCTTGGCTCCCAAGGTACAGTCTCCCCTCCACCATTTTTTTTTATTCTGCAGCCTGTCTCACGTCTTTTTTTTCCCCCTTGAATGGTAGAAACTTGGCCGCGTAAGTTAAGAGTTTAATTTTGGCTAAAACCGTCAACTACTCTCACACTTTTTTGACTCTTCACTTCAGTCTTCATTCTGACTAACTCAATGTCATGTGTTTGTGGAACCAGTGTTTTTCTTACATGAGTAGAGTAAATTTTAAAACCTTATATTATTTTCTGTTTTAAAGTTTAAACATAAACATAGACTTTATCATGTTAGAATTAAATTTTCTATGTAGCCTGCCTGCTGTTAATTTACAAATAATTATTATTTAACATTTAATTAATGAACCTAGGAATGAAATTTGTGCTTTTAAACCAGTAGCTACACCAGTCTGTTTGATGGCTCGCTTTTACTTACTGTCTTTCACCTGGATAGGTTTTCGATGTGTACTTTTATATACACAATAGGTACAAGTTATTGTCTCCATCTTTTTTAGTATTATCAAAAAAATTTGATACCTCCAACTTCACTCCACCGTCGTTTCTCCTACCTTTTAGAAAGCGAAAGGAGTGAATAGTTGAAAAGCCCGAGGTGTGTGCAGCATATTGGAGAACAGGATCATATTGTTGCGTTAATGACAGATGCTGACATGCCATGTTGAATTAAGCCGACTATTTTTTCCCCTCAGATCCTTCTCATTACTTCTATTCAATAATGTGTAATTTTTCCAATTTGCTTCTTCAGTATTAAGACTGCCCTTAGAAATCAAACTGTTTCCCTTTGGCAAATTAAACACTTGACAGGTGTGTAACTGAGAGGGTAAAAAAGCCATGCCCTGAAGGGATGTGCTATTTAAATATTGTCAAAAATATTAACAGGTCTGAGAGCATAATTGATGCCTCTGTTTAACTCTGCCACATTGTGTATTGTTCTAACCGCCAGCTAAAAGGATGTGTGCTATTAAACCTGAATAATCTCTAATAGTTCCAGTTCTTTTTCTATTGCATGATTCCTGTTTAAGTGAAGAGAAGGAAGAAAAAGAGCTGTGACTGTATGTCAGTGATCTGTCAGATGCAAATTCTCAAGTAGTGTCCTCACTGTCACCTAGTCATCACAGCTAATCACTGCAAGGCTCAACGCGTCTTCACGACAGAAATCCAGCTATTGTGGGGGAAATAAACACGTTTGCAGTTTAATAATAGAAACTTGTCAGCCATGAGGAGGTTGGATTTGCATATTTATTCTGTGATGTTTCTCCAGTCCAGCAGAGATGGATACTACTTTCCTGATTAATTAATTGCCTTGCCTGATGAACTGACCACAGACGTGAAATTAAATGCCTTTTTACCCAGAGTTATTTGTACAAAAACTGTGAATTAAAATTATTACTTTCAGTAGAAATTTAGGACTAGTACTTAGAATTCGGCATTGATGAGTTTTTTTGTTTGTTTTGTTTTTTTGTTTGTTTTGTTTTTTTAAGTTATGACAACCAACGCCAATTCTAAGACTGAAGAAATGATGTGGGTAAATCAGGTTACAAATGCTGCTGATAAGGGAACCAAGCCTCAGGGCACAGCATATTCTGGAGGTTTCATCAGCAACCTGTCTGTGATTTCCAACCTTTTTTGGAATATGATATTCTATTATTTTGCTGTTGTTTTTGTTGTTTGATATTTCAGGTTTCTTGTTCTTCACCTTTTTCCTTGAAAAGTGTTGGCTTATATACATATCATCTAAATGCATAATGTGTGCACACACACACACACACACACACACACACGATTAAGCCGGACTATTTCTGAAGTTTTTCTTTGGAAACTTTATGACAGCTCTTGAAATAATTAGACGTAGAATCAGGTTGTTGATTATTGTTCAATGTTGACTAGAAAAATTGGATTCTCTTTTATTTTGAAATACAGTCTTCATGGTAAAAACTTTTTGTTTTAAATTTCCATGTTCTTATGTTTTACCTATTTACATTCCCAGGAAAGAATTTGGAACAACTCTCATGGCAAAATGTATTGACTAATGGGTGATTCAAAGGTAAATCTAAACGAAGACCAAACATAAATAGCAGAAAACTAGATATTCCAAGGACCTTGGATTGCTAAAATAAGAGTATTATCATTTAATTTCCATTTCTCAGGAGCAAAGGAAACAATAGCAAGTGTATATATATAGAGAACTGAAGGATTATATATTGCTCAGTGTGAGATATCAATCAGTGATCCAGATTTTCCTTGGCAATTGGCGGGTTATTTCATGGATGCTTTAATAGAAGACTTATAATCATTTATTAATAAGGCTGGTAAAAGTCAATGAATAAGATGGAAGTTCTCATTAACTAGAAGGGGGGAAGGAACATACATTTATTTTATGTAACTAAATGAGAAGGTGAGTGATATGAGAAGAAAGAATGATTAACTTTGACTTTGAAAGAAAACTTTGCATTGGAGGGAACATGTAAGATGGGTCCTAAAAAATAAGTAGGTGTGGGACGCCTGGGTGGCTCAGTCTGTTGAGCATCCCGCTTCAGCTCAGGTCATGATCTCGTGGAAGTGGGTTCGAGCCCCACGTCAGGCTCTGTGCTGACAGCTAGCCCAGAGCCTGGAGCCTTTCTTCAGATTCTATGTCTCCCTCTCTCTCTCTCTGACCTTCTGCTGCTCATGTTGTCTCTTTCTCTCTCAAAATAAATTTAAAAAACATTAAAATGAGCAGGTGTTTTCTGCAGTGATAGGGGAAATTATTTCAGGTAGAGGAAACAGTGTTTACAAGGGTATACAAGAGTTTATCTCAAGTGAAAGGGATTTCACATTCTCTGTCTCCAGGGGGCGTACAGCAATATGTGGAGACATTTTTGACTGTCATAACTTGGGGGTGGTTGGAGGCATGCTACTCTCATGTAAGTGGATAGACACCAGGGATGTTGCTAAACATTGCTCAGATGCATAGCATAGCTTCCTAAAAAAAAAAAAAAGAATTAGTAGGTTTATAATATGTGTAATGCTGAGGTTGAGAGACCCTGATACAGAATCACCTACAAGACATGTTATGAGGGCAGTAGGCTGTGTGTGGGGTCTTGGCAAGGGAGGAAACTTTGAAGCCAGATTATGAAGGATTTATTAAGGTGGGCTTTTTTTTTGCTTTTCTAGGGTGGGTTATATAATATGTGTATTTATCATCTTTTCTCCTTTGCATTCAGCATTCTGTATCAAACTCCATTGCATCAAGTTGAAAATTGTATCAACTTCTAACACTTCTATTAAATACAATATTTACAGTCATATATTTTGTTTCTCTACATTTTAAAATTTATAGTAAAAATGCATAACAAGGTAAATTTAAGGTAAAGGTTTTCCTGCCATTTTGATAAATAAGACCTTTAGTTATAATTGTAAAACACATAAACTGTTGTTCAAAGAAATACTTCTTTCACATTTCTAAGAACGCAGTACAGTAAGAGCACACACTAAGAATACAGTGTTCATCCTAATTTAGTGATAGCCCTTCTGCTAAAATGTACTGCAGTCTATGAATTTTTTTTTCTGATGCTCTGTCTTAAAAGAGGAATAACTTTTAGACAACCTGGAGAAATGAGGAGTCAGTGTATTATTTCATAGGGTCCCTTTCAAATATCTGATGTAAGCAGAGGGTGTCGGCTAGAGCACAGCTATCCAGGGGCATCCCCGAAGAGTTCACTATTCTGTGGGTACTCGTTTATTTATAAGGCTGCTAAATCAGGTCCGTGGCCAACCTGTTAACGTATGTTGCTTTTAAGCAGTGACATCAGCATCCCTGGTGATTTCTTAGAATTAATTTTTTAGATTGATGGAGAGACAAAAATTTTGATGACTGTATATTTTGTTGCTCTTTTCTGATTTGGTAATCAGAAAGATACAGTTTTGTAAGATTCATGGAAAAGAGCAGAAACGCCTGTGTTTCTTCAGCTTTATTACTCATACAAATGGTAAAAGCATCGCCCCTCTCTCTAAGGTTTCTCATTTGAGACTGAAAGGGAGACGATTTGTCTGCAGGGTTGCTATCAGTAAGGGGGGAGGAACTGCTGTCTCCCAAGAATGCTTGGGTTAAATTATGACTTGGTGGTGGCAGGGGGAGGAAGTACAGAGAGAAAGAAAATATGCTTTGACCCCATTAACAGGAATTATCTAAAAATGGAATGGAATTCTTCCAAGTTGGTGTTGCTTGTGAAAATGAAAAAATATTTTTCTCACCTCTGAAACGGTTTTACTTTTATGATAGAGCTGCAGCATTGCAGCTGCCTAACAGGACAGTTTCTGTTTCTTGAGACTTTACCGTACATTATCTAGCGGAAGTGAAAAGAGAAGGAGTGATTCTTATGTTTTTACATTTACCATAGAGTTTATTTACTGTAGGAATTTCAAATACTTTATTTTTGGTACAATAACAGCTTTTAAATGTTTGTTCCTTTAACCAAAAGTTTGTAAATATAGAGCCTTTGAGGGACTAAAATTCTTGTTTTATCCTGGGCAAGAAGGCACTGTTCAAGCTTTTTATACAGTGCTGGATTAAAATGCAACACCATCTTGCTATTGGGTATGCATGTGTGTCTGAAACAGCAAATGGTGCTAATTGTATGGTGTTTTTGTGACAAAGTTAAATGGTCTTTGGAAAAGAGGGAAAAATGTGAAATTTACTGGGTATAACCTAAATGAGCGTTTTTTAACCCAAGAATTTACAAACAATAGAGGTTGATCTACAACTGAAGCTATACCCAAAACTACCACCACCTCCTTTAGGAGCTCTCCAGTGCTCTGGACTTCAGCTCCTTTAACTAGTCCTTCAGCTCTGTGAGGTGTGTGTTGACTTACCCCATTGTGCCCAGGAGGAGGTTGGGGCTGAGACCAGGTGGTGTAACTTAGTGTGAACCACACAATTAGTCATTTGTAGATTTAGAGGAAGAATGTAAGTCTCTCTGACCCTGAAGCTAGAGTTTTTTTTTTTTTTTTTTTTTTTTACTTTTCATTTACATTGTTTCTATTAGCATTACTAAGGAGAAATATACTTAATGTTTAGTAAATTCACTTCCATGAAGATTGGCCATTTCCCTTAAATTCTCTCCCAGATTTTAATCAGAGGACCTTTTAGATATAAACCAGAACTTTCATTCTACTTTTTAAAATAATTATGCTAGATTTTAAAGTAGATGAACTGGATGGGATAGTAGTGGAATGGAGAGGCCATGTGACAAAGTGACATCAGTCTTCATGTGTGCGTTTCCATATATTTATACTTGTCTGTGAGAGTTTGTTTTATTTTTCTCTAAGCAGACTGTGAGCTGTGAATCAGTTTTATTTGTCTTCTGGAAATGTGGGACTGATAGAAAAACACTACAAACATTCTAACATGTTGTTCGCCTAAGTTTTCAATTTCTAAATTTCTATTTGTCCTGGCATTTAAAATATTCACTTAATTTTGATGCCTTTAATGTAGAAAGTTTTAGCATACTTTGATAAGATTATTACTTTTGGTCAATCTACATTCTTTAAAATTTTCCCTTGGAAGTTTTGCTAAGAAAGCACAGAAGTGTTGAGATTTAAATAAAGAAAAGACATTCTGCAAATACACATCAACACACATGCCTAGACCGTGGTGTATATGCTGTATTCCACTTGCCATTTGTTCTTACAAGCATAAAAAGGAGTTTTAGAATTAAGTGCATTTCAGATTTGTTTGAAGACCATTTACTGCTTTTGGGATAAAACCATGTCCTGTTCATCTTTGACTGCTTTGTGCCTAGAACATTTTACTCAAGATCAGTAAATGATTGCTTGATTAAGGCATATGTAAATATTCATGAAAATTCAGAATTGTTGTGCATCAGTAATGATCTTTCCTTGCCAGGGAACTAATCTTTAATATAAATAATTAACTAAATAACTGAAATTACTTCGAAGACCTTGTATTTTCTTACTAGCCATATTGGAAAGATGTACTGCTTTTCACCACCATCATCTTAGCGATCCACAGCTATGAAAATCTTACTGTGCATCAGGAACTATTCCAAGTAACCTTTTGTCATTACAACAGTAGTGGTAGATAGTAGGAGATAGATGTAGTAGATAATGTCACATTGCTTCTTTAAGGGATAGAGAAATGGAGGTACGGGGAAGTTGAATGGTAAGGTTGGTATTTTTGTTTTGTTTTTTAAATGTTTACTTTTGAGAGAGAGGGAGACAGAGAATCCCAAGGAGACTCCATGCTGTCTGTCAGCAGGGAGCCTGACTCAGAGTTGGCACTCATGAACCATGAGATCATGACCTGAGCCAAACCCAAGGTAACTGCTGAGCCATCCAGGTACCCTGAACCTGACAATAATGAAAAAAAGTTTAGAACTGTTTTAAACTGTCGGCTATTTTAAGTTCAGTTTATATTGCAATCTTAACTCAAGTATTCATATATATTTTAGGAAATTGGGGGGTATTTGAATCTTTTCATTTATGAATATTTCTAAAGATTTTAGTGAGATTTAGACTTTAAAAAAATTAGTGTATTAATCCACATGGAGCACTCTGCAGTGTCGTGCCTGAGCCTAACATCATTTTAGTGGTATGCCTTGTGTATTGAGTCTACTTAGTATTTTTATGATGTAATTTTAAAAGTAAATAAAAAAGTTTTGTAGATGCATCTCTGAGTTAAGACTAGAGTATTATAAAATAGCATAACGTGCCATGTGGCCATTCACTTACTTGATCTTGTCATTTAATAGCCTATAACAATACACATTTCTTTAGGTAGATTTTTGATCATTTATATATGCCTTTCTAAATATAAAAGGGAGAAGACAGGAAGAATCTTAGGTACTTTTTAATTTATTTTTTTCTTTGCCTTTCATCTTGGGTTTTCTGGTTGATCTTTTATCCTTTTTATATAGCACATGGGAACTTTAAGACAAGTGTGACACTGAAACTTTGTACTGGTAGCCACATGGAGGCAGATGCAGAAAATTTACATTTTGATTACTCAGAATGACTGCCTACACGTTCTTGAGTTAAGGAATTATTTTCTAAGTGCAATACGCTTACTACTTTAAATTTGTCAGCCAATGTTCGTCAATAGCTACCTTGAAAATACCTCTAAATTCTCATCCAGAATCTGATTTCCTATTCAAGAATACATAGCTATGAAAAGAAAATTATTCTACCTCAGTAGGTAGGTGAATTATGCTCAGTGGAGTAATTATATAGGATATTTATCATATTAGTGATTATGCAGAGCATTTTATCTTTTTAATTTCTGTCCTGTCACCTAGAGCCGAATGTTGTGGACATTTGAGGTGCTCAGTAAGTATTTGAATGAAGAGAAGTTTTCGTAGAAAACATGAAATTATGCTGATTCCACCAGAAAATACTACCCCCTTATAATTTGCTGTTCCATTTTGTATCTTGTTTAGTTCAGGAGCTATGAGGTACTTTATGTCCAAAATAGTCTCATCACATTAAGCTAATCCACTTTGAACATGCAACTCAATTTCTTTAATTAGCTTTAAAAATAAGGATCATTAAATCAGAGTGCCACCATCAATTACTGTGCAAGGGTTTGCCTGTTCAATAATGCATCAGAGTTGTGCTCTAATCAGTATTTCACTGAAAGATTTATGGAAAAGGAGGCCTCCCTTGGTTCTAAACTTGAAATGCAGTTCTATTATGTATAAAATTTTTTTCCTCTGATTGCTACCATTTTAGGTACTGTATTTCATTGAATACTCTTGGTATCCTGTCTGTCTTTGCATTTCATGTTTGGGATCAGTTCCAGAGAGTGTTTTACAGCATTTTTGTAAGTTCACAAGAAAATAAGCACTTTTCTTCCTCTGCAAGGAGAAAAGACAAGGTGCAGATTAAAAAAAAATAATAAAATAAACCCCACAACCGTCTGCATTTCTATGAGGTGCACCTGTTATGGCAAATTCCCGAGAGTGCCTTATTTCTTATCTCTCATTACATTAAGGAGTCACAAACAAACAAAAATTGGGAAATTGAACTAACAATATTTGTTTATAAATTTGTTTAAAGTCTACCAAAATTAGGGCTGCAAAAGCAGTGGTCATTTTCTTGTTAAATTCAAAATAATATATATATTTTAGCTTTTAAGTGATAGAAATATCCATCAAATTATATAAGTAAGCATTTGGGTTACTTTTTTCTCATTGCTATTCTATGCCTTCAGAGTAAGTCACTAACAAGACCATAAACATATATAAAAATGCTTTAGGAAATTCAGTTTGGTCCTAAGCAATCATTTTTCTAGACAATTATACAATTTTATCAGTCATTGGAATGCCCTGAGTTCTTATCACTTACGTACCTTGCAAACTTAAAAAAAAATAGAATAACCATAAAGTAAAAGGCAAAACTATATAGCTGGTGGATTTTTTTTTAATAAGTGGAATGTACACATAAAACTCTTCACCTAAATCAAGGTATGGAAAGTTACTAATGCTGCATCATACTCTGTATCCCCTCAGTCAGTCCTTGTTCTCTACCCCAAAAGAATCACTATATTTTTCCAGGCTGTGTGAGTGCCTGGTAACTGAACTCTAAATTCTGAGTTTAACATGTAGCTGCGTAAGTCTAAGATACACAAAGTGATATTTGATACATATGTTGTGAAGTGATTACCACAGTGAGGCTAGTTAACGCATCTGTCACCTCAGTGATAACCTTTTTTTTTTTTTGTATGACTAAAACATTTAAGATCTACTCACTTAGTCACTTTCAAATGTACAATAGAATATAGTTAACTGTAGTGACCACACTGTACATTAGATCCCCAGAACTTATAACTGGAAGTTTGTATCCTTAGATCAACATTTCCCAATTATTCCCAGCGCCCAGCAACTACCAGTCTCCTCTCTGAGTTCAGCTCATTTAGATTTCTCATAGAAGTCAGATCACATATGATTTTGACTCTTATCCCATAAGTAAGTATTTGAATTTTACGTAGACACAGTCTGAGTACCCGTGCTTTGTTCCTGGCTTTTTCTTCACTTTGTGTTTGTGATATTCCTTCATGTTGTTATATGTAGCTGTAGTTCTTTTCCATTTCTCATTGCATGAATGTACTAGAATATATCTGTACTTCTGTTGATTGTGTTCTTTTTGTCCAGTTTCTGGTTATTACAAAAAAAATTGCTGTAAACATTCTAACACACATCCTTTGATCTTCATAAGTGTGCATTTCTCTCGGATGTTTACCTAAGAGTGAAATTTCTGGGCCTTGAGGTATTTTTTTCAGCATTTGTAGATTCTGCCAAATTGTTTGTAGTTGTAGGACTGCCAAAGTAGTTGTAGGACTATGTTCTCACTATAATGTAAGAAAATTCTCATTGTTCCACATCACTCCTGGTACTGCCAGCTTTAAATTTCTCTTTTTCCATTTCTAGCCTCTGTGGGGGTTATGTTGTAGTGTCATATGATGATTAATGATATTGAGCACCTTTGTATATGCTTTTATTGATCATTTCGATATCTTCCTTGGTGGAGTTCTGTTTAAGTCTTCTGCCAATTTTTCTATTGGTTTGTCAGTCTTATTGATTTACAAGAGTTATTTTTTGTTGTTGTTGTGTTGTCGTTTTTTTGTTGTTTTGTTTTGTTTTATGTTTTCCTGAATACAGCTTTCTTGTTGGACATTTCTATTGCAATTGTTTTTTTCTGCTTTGTGTCCTGCCTTTTGACTCTCTTAGTTATATGTTTTGATGACAAGAAGGTTTTTTAAATTTTAATAAGGTCCAATTTTTAAAACTTTTCCCCTATGTGTATACACTGCCTTTTGTGTCCTACTTAACTCATTGATTATGCCAAGGATATAAGATTTCCCCCCAGAAGCTTGTTTTAACTTCTAAATTTTGGCTGTTGTATGAGGTAAAGTATGTTCATAAATTAATTTTCCATTTGAGTATCCATTTGAATCAGAACCATTTATTGAAAAGACTATTCTTTTCTCCCTTACGTTGTCACAGTAAATCATGTGGTCATGTATATGCTAGTGTTTCTAAACTCTGTGTATTCCAGTTTTTTCAAATAATTGTATCATGTTTTAAATGCAATCTTTTAAAAAAGTTTTTGATTTTCTGATTGTT
>PJEM01020379.1:0-13620 GCA_004023845.1 Helogale parvula
TCCCCCTCCCCCTTCAGTCCATGGTTCATTTTCAGTATTCAGTAGTCTCCCTTGATCTGTGTCCCTCACTCTCTCCTGTTCTCTTTCCCCCTTCCTCTCCCCATGGTCCCCTGCCAGGTCTCTCCTGTTAGACCTATGAGTGCAAACATATGGTGTCTGTCCTTCTCCGCCTGACTTATTTCGCTTAGCATGACACCCTCGAGGTCCACCCACTTTGCTACAAATGGCCATATCTCATTCTTCCTCATTGCCATGTAGTACTCCATTGTATATATATACCACATCTTCTTGATCCATTCATCAGGTGATGGACATTTTAAACGTAAAAGATTTTCAATACAAGGATGTGAACAGAAGGACTTGTGGGTGGCTGGAAATGGCAGTGTCCTTCAGAGCCTTAAGTGCCTGTGTCCTAGGACTGCCCACCACCTCCTTGTTCCTCTTCTAGGACTCAATCCTATTTTATAAGATATTGTCACACACTCATAAGGCCATGTTACTGCAAGATTGTTTGTAATGGAGAAAAATTGAAAGAAATCTAAATGTCAGTCAAGAGACAAGTGGTTAGATATGTTTTGGAAATGCCGTACTCTGAAATATCACATAGCTATTTAACAAAGTCACATTTGTACATCTATGACCTGGAAAGATATTCCTGATCTATGTATTTAATTTTTTAAGCTTGCTTTATACTTATTTAAATGTGTAAACAAATAGATAATATGTGTTATAGAATGAATATGCCTTCATGTTAAAGCTCTAATCTCCAATATGATAGTATTTGAAGGTGGGGCCTTTAGGGGGAAATTACATTTAGTTGGGGTTCACAGTGTGGTCTTGATGGGATTAATGTCCTTATGAGAAGAGGAAGAGACCAAAGTTCTCTCTCTCTGCCATGTGAGGAAAAGTGAGACAGCCACCAGTTGCAAACGAAGGAAAGAGTTTTCATCAGAACACAACCATGCTGATACCCTGATCTCAGACTTCCCCACCTTCAGAACTCTGAGAAATAAATATCTGCTGTTTAAGGCTCCTGGCCTATAGTATTTTGGGATAGCAGCTCAAATTGAGATAATATAGTAAGTTTCCAAGTAGATTCTAAATAGTACATGATTACCTCCAGGAGAAGATGAGGTGGATAGAGGGAGAAAGTCTCCCTTTTTCAATATATACTTCTTTATTGTTTAAATCTTTGTTAAGTATGCATTACTTTTGTCGTTTAAGAATAAGAGGGAGGGAGGGAAGGAGAAAGGAAGAGAAGAAGGAAGGAACGGAGGAAGGAAGAAAGGAAGGAAAAACAACCATTGTGAAGTCCCAAAGTCCATGTTGTATTGTCAGAGGTTATTTTGTTTACCCATTTGTAGAATATGAAGTTAAAAATTTCTCAGGTTACTTCTTCCTTGAATGACCTTAAGATGAAACCATCTGTCACATCCTTAGCTCCTTATGAGATAAATGGGCTTTATGGAAGAGCATGTTATGTTTGGAAAATATTTTCAAATATACTGTGGAGGAAGATTTAGAATGGGATATATGGGGCACCGGGGTGGCTCACTTGATCATGTGTCCAAGTCTTGATTTCAGCTTGAATTGTGATCTCATGGCTCATGGGATCAAGTCCCATGTCTGTGCTGACAGTATGGAGCCTGCTTGGGATCCTCTCTCCCTCCCTCTCTCTCAAAATAAATAAACATTTAAAAATGGGATATTCAGTTGGAATTGGGTTTATAGTCATGCTTTTCTCATCTATTATGTCTTTTTTTTCCCTTCTAGAGTAGGCATTTGTGGAGCCCTCCAACACGTGATATTTTTTAACTTATTAAGCAGAATCAGTAGTGATAAACTATTCTCTTTTGTCTCACATTGTTTAGTTTTAATTTTCCCCTTACACTATATGTAGATAATTTAATTTCAGTTTTGATCTTGTGAAAAATTCCAAGGAGTACCATTGGCTTCATTGGTTCTAAGACATTAGGAGAGCCTGGATTCTCACAAAGGTTTTCAGAATTTTGGTGAATGCTATAAACTAATGACTTCCAAGTTGGTCTGCAGATCAAAATAATCTGGAAATTTGAAAGAAAGTAAAACAAATCACAATATCAGACCCTGACTCAAATGTACAAATTGCAAATTTTAGGGGATGCTATTCAGAAATATATTTTATACAAACTTCCCTAAATAATTCATGTGTATCTAGTCCTACATTAGCTGCAGATTGATGTTTGGGAATGAACCATCTGCTATTTATCAAAATAGCCTGTGGATGAAACCACAAAAACACATATCTCCAACTTCTTGGTGAAGCTCCTATTGGCAGGCAGCTTTGTCCATATAATATGCCTATTGCTTATCATGGTATGTAGGGGTTATGAGTAAGAGAAAGGCCAGACACTGAGGAGAATGGCCAAATGTTGCAATGTGAGAGGAGGTTTTGGTTTTAAAAAGTCTGTCAGAATACCCTTCTTTAACACAGGAGAGGGGCATCATGTTATCTGTTCCCATAGTCTAGTGAACATCATGAGACCAATCAAGTTTCATAAGATCTTATGAGCCAGATTCCCCCTCTTTCATTACTTGAGCTCTCAGGGATCTATGAGGATCACAGGAGATTTTGGTAGTGGTTTTGGAAAGCTTTTATTCTAAGTAATTTATCTATAATACATTATGAAAGCTACAAGAAATTCTCAACAAAACCCCGTATCCTAAAGGATTTACAAATATTGGAAATGGTGGTTTAAGGTAGTAAGGGCCAGCAAAAGGAATTTTGATATACTTACTGTAATAAGCTTTTAATTTGTTTGCAGTTATCAATCAATTATAGAAGAAGAGTCTACATCATATAGGCTGGTTTATCTTTTTATCTTTTAACTCTATTATGGAAAATTTCAAACACATCCAAGATATATAAAGAATATTGCAATGAATCTCTACATACACATTACCCAACTTCATTTATTAACAACACTCTGCTATTATTAGTTTCCACTGTGCTTCCCATTGTTTTCTGAAATCATTTTTTAAATATTTAATTATTTATTTTGAGAGAAATAGAGAGAGAGAGAGCTAGAGAGAGACTGTGCATGCACACAAGTGAGGGAGGGGCAGAGAGAGAGAGAGAGAGAGAGAGAGAGAGAGAGAGAGGAGAGAGAATTCCAAGCAGGCTCCTTGCTGTCAGCTTGGAGCCTGATGTGGAGCTCAACCCCATGAACTGCAGGATCATGATATGAGCCAAAATCAAGAGTCAGATGTTTAACTGACTGAGCCACTCAGTCATCCCTATTTTCTGAAGTATTTTAAAGGAAATCCCACACATACTATCACTTTATCCATAAATACTTTAGTATGAAAATGATATGCCTACATATCCATTGACAAAGTTTCATCTACTGCCTCAATACTTGAAATCTTACATTTGTTTTACATTTTGTAAGTTGCTCCTAATTTAAAGCAAGTAACCAGATTATCTCAAGAACCATTAATAAAACAAACTGAGAAGAAAGATAATTTACAAAACAATAGATGTTATGGCTCTTTGAAGAGAAAATTATAGTCTACAAATAGAAGTGCTTTTTAAATGTTTTTTTAAATTTATTTTTGAGAGAGAGAGAGAGAGAGAGAGAGAGAGAGAGATTGAGAGCATGAGCCAGAGAGGAGCAGAGAGAGACACACAGAATCTGAAGCAGGCTCCAGGCTCTGAGCTGTCAGCACAGAGCCCAATGTGGGACTCGAACCCACAAACTGTGAGATCATGACCTGAGCCAAAGTCACATGCTTAACCTACTGAGCCACCCAGGCGCCCCTAGAAGTGCTTCTTTTATAAGCCCTTATGTTTGTTTTATAAAAGTTAATACAGAGTCTTGACACAAGACATACAAAACTTTCTCATACACTATTATTGTCTGTTAGCCAAGAAAGAGGAGCAATCAGAATAACTGAATATTTGCTTCTACTGTCAGTTATTTGGAAAAAAAAATGGAGTCATCCATAAGGTAATCCATTTATTTATTTTTTTGTTTATTTAATTTTAGGATTTATTTATTTTGTGGGGATATAGTTGACTGTTCTTTACAACAGTGATTCCATTTTTGTATATTGTTAACTGATCACCATAATATGTCACGTTAACGTCAATTACCTCACATAGGTACTTTTTTTTGTCTTGTGATGAGAACTTTGATTTACTCTCTTAGCAACTTTTGAATATAGAATACAATATTATTAAATATAGGCACCATGCTGTGCGTTACCTCCCATGACACTTATTTTATAATTAGGAGTTTGTGCCTTTGGACCTCTTTCACCCATTTTGTCCACCCCTGTTCCCCACCTCTGGCAACCACCTCTGTTGTTCTCTGTATCGATGACCTCATTTTTTATTTGTATTGTTCTTTGTTTTTGTAATATTCCACATGGGGTGAGAACATAATGTATAAGTCTTTCTCTATCTGACTTATTTCACTTAGCATAATGCCCTCAAGCTCCATTCATGTTGTTACAAATGATAAGATTTTCTTTTTTAGGGGCACCTGAGTGGCTCAGTCGGTTAAGCGTCCCACTTCAGCTCAGGTCGTGATCTCACAGTTCCTGGGTTAGAGCCCCGCACAGAGCTCTGTGCTGGCAGCTGAGAGCCTGGAGCCTGCTTCCAAATCTGTGTGTCTGTCTCTCTCTCTGCCTCTCCCCTGCTCATGATCTGTCTCTCTCTGTCTCTCAAAAAATAAATAAATGTTAAAAAAAAGATTTTCTTTTTTAAAAAATTTCTGAAAAATATTCTATTGTATATATATGCATAAATGTGTATACATATACACATATGTACATACACATACATACACATATAAGCACATCGACCTTTTCTTTTTTAAATTTTTTTAAATTTTATTTTTTATATTTTTATTAAACATTTTTTAATGTTTTATTTATTTTTGATACAGAGAGAGACAGAGCATGAGAGGGGGAGGGGTAGAGAGAGAGAGACACACAGACTTGGAAGCAGGCTAGAAGCTCTGAGCTGTCAGCACAGAGTCCAACACGGGGCTCAAACCCACAAACTTGAGATCATGACCTGAGCCAAAGTCGGAGGCTTAACTGACTGAGCCACCCAGGCGCCCCACAGACATTTTCTTTACCCATTCGTCCATTAATAGACATGGGCGCTTCCATGTCTTGGCTATTGTAAATACTGCTGTAGCGAGTACGGGGTGCAGACATCTTTTCGAATTGGTGTGTTCATTTCCTTCAGATAAATACTGATACAGAATTGCTGGATCATACGGTGGTTCATTTTTAATTTTTTGAGAAAACTCCATGCTGTTTTTCATGTCTGCACCAATTTTCATGTATTTTTTGTAACTCCTACCCAACAAAATGAAATTCTCAAAAATACAAATGATATTTGCTGGATTTCTTTTATTTACTTGTAATTATTTTTATACATTTTTTAATACATAATACATTAACAATAAATGTAGGCCTGCAAACTATTTCAAAGTGGACACCGATTATTTTGCTTCTTTATCATTTCCTTGCTTGCTCAGCTTAGGGAAACCTGATAGACTCATCAGCCCACTTACAGATAATGGTGCCTCTCGGTTTTTTTCCTCACTATTAAACACCATTGCCCTTGCTGGCAGGTTCTGAATCCTCCAGTCTGTGGGGATGACCCTGACCATTAGGATTAAATTGAAACTACTCTAATCTGATCAGGCCAGGAAATCCTGTGAGAAATTCTTTCCATCTCAATACTTCAGAGATTTTTGTGGGATTCTAAATTTATGACTGTCTTGTCTTCCTCTACTTTTCTGTGTCTGCCACGTTCTGAACTCTTGGGCGTTCTGTACCGTTCATGCCTGGTATTATTGTGCTAACATGCCACCGACACTGTTTCACCCTCCAAGAGCCTTTCCTCGCATGACTGCATGAACAGGCAACCTTTGCTGGTGTTTTGGGAGTAATTCAAAAATAATTCTTTCATTACTGCTCCAATTACCTCTTGGGTGTCCCTGTCCTCTGCTTATCCTCCTGGCTTTGCCCAGTGTTCTTGTAGAGCATTTTCTTTTCCTTTTTCTTCCCCAGCCCCTCTGTCATGTCCCTGCCCTTGAATTTTAAATTTCTTAAATATTCTTCTGAATAATTCAGTTTTATTTGTTTTACTTCTCTGGCTGATGGTGCCTGAGTGCTTCACTTTTTATATTTGGGAGGTAGTTTTTTTAAACACACATGAGAAGAAAATTATCTCATTCTCCAAGGGGATGGGGACACTGGTTGTCAGATTTAAATGGTAATTTTTACCCTCTTGGCTACACAAGCTCTGTCTCCCGCCCTCCCTCCCTTCCCCTCCCTTCTCCTCCCAAGTCCCTTCCCCTCCTATCCTCTCTCTCTCTTTTTTCCTCTCAATCCCCACCCCCTACTCTTGCTCCTGTCTCTCCCTGTGTCTCTATCAACCCACCTTCCATCTATACAGCACTACTAACACGTGAGCAAGGGCAGGCCTCCACACACATACACTTGAAAACAACCCTGGCTGTTTCTGAGTTCACTTTTCCAAGGGGCACTAAGAAAGTATCATGTGAGCAAGTTACATGCTCCTGTTAAATGTGGGGAAGTTCTCATATGGATTGCTTTTCATCTATGCCCCTCTGGGTGACAAAGTAGAGGGGTTCTATGAAGATTGTTTTACATCGGAGGAAGTGGTAAGTTAACAGAAGACTCCATGGTTTGATCGACTTTGGAGATCTGGAGAGACACACACACAGGGTACCCCAAACAGAAATCCCTTTACAACATGGCTGCTTTCCCTCTGCTTACGTACCTCTGGGAACGGAATATAAATAAGCTTCACTCCTTTGTGAGAGTCAAAGCCAGTTGGACTTTTGCAATAGTCTTCATTGTAAATGTTACCTTTACATTGTATCAAAATTTGACTTTATAACATCTACTTGTTAGCCTTGGGTTTATTCTCTGGAGTCTCAAAAAGTAAGTTTATTCATTCTTTCAAAGAATAGAATTTCATATATTTGAAAATAATTATCATTAATTTCCTCATCAAATCATCCCTTCTCAGGCTAGACCCCTCTTTTTTTGCTTCAATAATTCCTGTTATGTTATAGTTTCTAGACTCTTACCTTCCTGGTTGTAGTACTGTGGAGTCACTCCATTTGATCACTGTACACTCTCAAGATGCCACATCGAGGAGAATGACTTACACAAAGTAGATAGATAAATGCTGACAGAATTTAATTTGAATGAGCGCCATACTGCATCCGGGGCTGTGTCCAAAGAAACTCCTCCTGTATTTCACCCGGACATTACATTTTTATTAATATAATATACGATTGCATAAGCTTTATTATAAACCACATGGACTTATAACATCTGCTGACCTTTTTCTCATACTCACGTATTCCTTCATCTGAATTTGGTCACCTGATTTCCTGAATCTAAATGCAAAATTTCACATTTATCCTTGTAAATTTCATTTTGTTTATTTTATCTCCATGTTTTTACCCTTTTGGGTCATTTATAAATGCAGTATAATTGTCTTTTGATTTTATCTAAGAAGTTGCCACTTTTGATGAAGGTCCATTGCAAGGATAGACTTGTAACCTGTATTTCTCTGCGTCTGGCTCTCTCTGGAATTGCAGGACCTCATGTCTGTTGAGGAGATCGTGTGTAGGGTGTGTATCACATCTGGTCATGCAGAAGCATGGTCAGCCACAGTGTGGGATGTGTGGACTTCTTCTCCTCTCCTATCTCCTATGTGCCCATTAAGTATCCCAATACACAAATTTTCACTACAAAGGCACTGAGTACCCTTGAAAGCATGGTCATTGCCTGCCACCTGTTTCCAGGCAACAGGCACTGGGTGTTGCTATGGCAGAGGCCTTGAACTTTCCCAGGGACTATGGTCTCTCCCAGGCCTTCCTGGCACTGCTATAGCCCTGGATCACTCAACATGCCACAGCTCTGAGTGGTGAGTAACAAAATAAGAGGTAAAAACCTCCTCCTAATCCAGTGTGTGTGTGTGTGTGTGTGTGTGTGTTTCCACAGCTAATGTGAAAAGCTTTATTGTTATCATTCAGTCCACAGCTTTGGGGTTAAAAAGCTGCCTCGTGGCTGCAGGGAGAGGCTCAGGCAGAAGGCCTGGTTCTAAGTGGACGTCAGAGGGCCCCTCGAAGGCTGCTGGGCTCCGGAGACTCCCAGAGGTGCTTGAAGCTGAGCGTTTGGAACACCCTTGTTTAGCCGGCGGGCAGACGCCTGCAGGTAGTCAGGTGCTCCCCATCTCCTCCAGGAGTTTCTCCTCCCCGTCCAGGAAGCGGCTCTGCAGGAAGTCAGAGTGGGGTCGGCCGGGCGCAGCCCAGGACACGCAGCTCCTGAAGGGCCTGCTTCCGGCTCTTCCCCAGAGCCGCGCGGTTCCCTGGCATCCTGTGTGTGGCCCCAGGGCCTTGGGACAGGTGCCCCGGGGAAGAGGGCGTGGCCCTGCGCTGGTTCTGCTTCCGTGAGGGGCCCTGGCCCTCCCGCTCCTCCTCAGCCCGCTGGGGGTAGCAGTGGACCCGGCCTCCAGCGGCCACCCGGCCACCCAGAGCCACGTCTTCACAGTGAATGGAGGCCCCGGGAGAGGTAGGTGTAGACGTGGCAGCTGTGCGGCGACCAGGTGGCTGTTGGGACTCCATCTCGGTGGAATAATTCTGGTGAATCTGGTGAATCTGGGAGCCCAGGGCTAATGGGCGTGAGGAGCGAAGTGCAAAATACGGTGTTGGCTGGTCCCAGAGGTCGAGGACGGCTGGGAAGATGGTTCCAAAGGCTGCGACTGGAGAAGAGGTTGCAGGGTGGCGGGAGGCCAGAAGGGGTGTCCCGGGGTCCGTTCCATCCGAATACTCTTGAAGCCAGAGACGGATCTGAGGGGATCTCTGGTGCACTACCTAACTCCAGTTGTATGCCCTAATGCCCGGGGGTGCTTTTATAGAAATTGCTTGTATTGATTGGTTTTGTTGTTCACTGTGGCAATACTGCCAGACAGACGACACCAAAATATATGTGGCCTTCCACTTATGAGTTGGTGGATTGGCTCTAACTGCTGGATTCAGGTAGGGTTGCTTGGGCCTAGGTTGTAGGTGGAGTTCAGATTATCCCATGTATCATCTCCTTTGGGTCCAGTAGTTACGTGGGAAATGTTCTCTTATGGAAATGGTGGAGGCTCAGGAGTACTGCGTGGGAAAAAAATGCCCCTTAAGCATTCAGAAAACCCTGTAACTTGTCTACATCCAAGCATGTCACATGCCAAGAATTATATACTCCAGTCATTGTGAGCCATGGCAAGGATAAGAAGGAAAAGAGTCTTTGGAGAGAAATCTTTCATTTTTATACAGCCTTCTACTTCCTTCTCTTCCTATAGACTGCATGTGTCCGGAGAGGGCAGCAGAAAAATCTCTTTGACAAACACCATATTGGAATCACCTCTTCACCCTGAGGCACACAGCTTTGTCACTATTTTTCCTATTTTTTCTCTTCCTTTAAGACATTTTATCTTCCTGAGAGTGTCCCAGCAAAGGGATGCCTCGCAGGCCTACCCCACCAGATCACTGGGCGTGCTGAAAACCCACTTGAAACTTACAGAGGCATTTTCATGCTCAAGCTGAGGAGGTCTTCGGTTCCTTTGATACGTCTAAATCAGCCTATTTGTGGAAAGAGGTGGAACTCCATAGGGTACAACTGTAAGGCAATTTTATTCTTCCTCCATCTGCCTCTTTTAACCTGCTCAGGGCGCAGTTTATTCTCACTCTTTGGATGAAAATTTGAGTAGATTTATTGTCTTTTCTTGTCACTCTCGGATAATAGAATGTCCTCCAATTACAATTGTCTAGTAGGATAACTTCATTTCACTAATTGGCATGTTCAGTCCAGTGTCAAATCCCAAGTTCAAACTTTATTCTATCTTTCTAGAACTGACTGCAAGCTTGTGTAGAATGACCACGTGGTCAACTTCTTCTCCATTTAACTGCTTAGGATCTGTTCCTTTCTTACTCACTGGACTGCCCTGGCCCTCCAAGGTTGGAAGCAGGTAGACAGGGAAAGTAAGAGGCAAGGTAGGTACTAAGGAAAACTGGCTTTGGTTTCTCTTGGCCATCGGAGGTATTTAAAGCTGAAGTATTACTTGTGGGAGCATCTGTGATCATCTTTCCTGAGTGCCCAGACTAAATCCTTTGAACAGTAAGAACCTTGTGGAAATAGCTTATGGCATTCTCCTCCCCTCCCTACCCCTCTGGCCTCTTTCTGCTGAGATATGCTTACCCTGGCCAATGCCTAGGCAGATATCTCATAGTGGGCTTCACATTTGGACTTTGGGAAGCACTCGAACATGCACATGCACGCACACACACACACACACACACACACACACACACACACACACTTGTGAACTGGCCATCAGTAGTAATGGAGGGATTTTCCCAAAACTACCTTTTCATTATTGTCATGAAAGGTTTCAGCCAGGACTTGGTCAAAAATGAGACACCATTCTATGCAAACCTTAAATTCCAAAGGACTACTCTGAATTGCCCCCAGGAAGATCCTCATGTAACTGAAGGGTAGAGGAAGGACTCCCTTCCCCAAAGTAGGAAAAGGTGTAGGGGGAGGAGAAGGGGTGTGTTAGGGACATTGCTGCAGTACATTGAGGACTTTCTCCAGGCAAACACTTTCTTCATCAGCCTTCATCTTTTTTATACCCTCAAGGTGGATATTTATTAAGAATTATAAATCTTCCATAAGTGGCCTAGAATTCTCATACCGGATTGTGAGGATGCCTGCAATGTACTGTTGGCATTTTTTTTCCCTGTTAAACTTAGAATCATAGGCTCTTTGAATTTAAAGAGAGTGGAACATCTCATTTCATAAATGGGAAAATGAAGTTTCTGAGAATTTAAGCAAATCTTCCAAGGTCACACAGCTTTTTGGTATAAAGGTACTCAAACCATATGCAGTCTGTGCTGTTAATAAACTCTCTTTCCTCAAATTTATCTTTAAAATGGGATAATGATTGTACAACAGAAGGTGGTAAGGCAACGCTTATTATAAACGTTAAATGAGTGAGTGTTGAAAAGCTTTCAGCAGAATGTGGCACAGAGAAAGCACTCCATGATTGTTGTTTCTTCTCTCTTCTTTTTCTTTGTTTATATAACTTCTCTTTCTACCTCTTCCGCTAAAGACTCTCTTGCCCAATATTGAAAACACAAGTAAGCAGAACTATAATTGCCATTAATCACTAGTCATCAGCCTAATGTTGTCAAAGGGACAGGAGTCTGCCTCCTCTGCTGGTGAACTTCAGAACTGCAACATCCCCTCTGCCTTATGATAGCAAACAATTGAAGAAAACCTTAATGTCCAAACAAAGGGTATGGTTCAAAGGAATTATGGGCCATCTGTACAATGGAACATGACATGGTCACTAAAAAGGCATGGACAAATACAAAAATGCGTTGATGGACAAAAGCAATTTTCAAAACTGTGGTATAGGGTGGTATCACTTTTGAAAATAAAAAAGCTCTGACATGTATTTTATTTCTGAAAGGATAAACCTGTGGATATGAACCATAGTCATCATCTTTGTGTTGGAGGCTGTTAGTGATTTTTATTGTTGTATTTATGTGTGTTTCTCAAACATTTGTACAATAGCCATTTTTTCTTAAAACACATTTTAAGAAGGGTAGAAGGTGATTGTGGAGTTGAAAAAATAGTGCTAAGCTTTAGAATGAATGGATTTTGCCAGAATTACGTGCTGTTGGACAGAAGAAGGCCTTACTCCACAGATAAGCACTAGTCTGTGCTCACTGATACTCTGCCCAGGAGCGATCGTAGAAACATTGAGAATAAGAGGCTCCTTTTGACCAGGAGCAGCTGTTTCATCTGAGACGAGCCTCCGAGGCTTCATAATGTGCTCAGGAAACTTGTATAAAGACAGTAAATCTGACAGGAAAAATAAAGGAATGCTCTCAGTCAGTGAAACAGTTTTAAATGCCTGCTTTTCCAAGAGAGGTTGATGAGAAATAATAGTCTCTCTACTCATTTCATTTTTCTCTAAAAAAGCTGAGCTACAATATGAGATGTAATGTTACAGCAAAATAAAGGGGACAATACGTCGAGAATAGACACTATTTCCTTGATGCACAAGGGAGAGAAAATCACTGAGTCAGTGGGAAGAACTTCCTCATTGGTTCGTTCCAAGGATGTTGAACCAGGTAACCAGCAAGTGGTCAAACATTCATGAAATGGCTGTGGGTGACTTTACTGATACAGCTGAACATTTAGCTAATTTGGCATTTCTCTTTACTAAAAGAAAGAACATTTCCACATTAAATTGAATTAAAAAATGTCCAACCCTAAGAAAGGAACCAAGGGTCAATGAAAAAGAATTTCAAGGTAGGTCTTTTAAACAAATAGTAGTGAAAAAGTTGAATTTGTAATAAAAAAGTTTTTTTTAATATCAAAGCTATTTACATGCAGTCATAAAATTCTTTTTTTTCCCTGGCACTTATATATGGTGTGTGTGTGTGTATGTGTTCAGGGGGTTCTTTTGGGGAGGAAAAGCAAGATGAATATCCGCTATTTTATAATCCTATGGAGATCTAAAATGACATGCTCTTTTATATTGAGGCTCCATTATAATAAAACAGAACTCTAGATATAGCTTAGATGATTATGCTCTACCAAATATGGAAACAATTGGCTCAAAACTTGTACTAAGTTGTGGCTTCAACTGAAAGAAATAATGTCAGACTTTCAGTGTTCCAGTAGGGTAATTGTGGTGATGCCTATGGTTATGGTCTATAGGAATTGGACCTGGAGGGTTGCAGTCCCAAAAAACTGGTTCATTGGCTCATCATGGAAAAGGTTCAGACCTCAGAGCTCTTGATATAAATAAATAAATACATATATAAATATATATGTATATATATTCACAGTGGTTCAAATGAGGTAATCGTATCTGCAGTGCATAAACCTCTCAAGATATATCACACAATGTGTGAATTCATATCATAAGGACCAATGTTTAGTCAGTGTAGAGATGGTGTAGGCTCTATATTTTCTCTGTTGATTGTGGTAATTAACTGCTGGTCTCTTGTCAACAACAGGTCAGAGTAGGGTTATGTTTTCAGGATAGAGCAAGATTGACATATAAATTTGTTGCTGTGATAAGCAATCCAAATAGCAAAGAGCAGAGCAATAAGAATGGCTCTTGAGAAACCCAAATCTTGTAAAGAGCAGTGTTTTTCTCAACCAGAGGAAAGATCCAGAGCAACAGTTAAAAAACAACAGCAACCCTATAGGTCAGGAAGAGGAGGGAGTAGGGCAGCTTAGCAGGCAATGATCACAATTGATCCAATGATGTTTAAACAGGCCTATCACTATTAAAATGACACTTTAAAACCCAAAACCCTCGAGGAGAAAGTAGGAAAAAACCTCCTAGACCTCCACCGCAGCAATCTCCTACTCGACACATCCCCAAAGGCAAGGGAAATGAAAGCAAAACTGAACTCTTGGGACTTCATCAAGATAAAAAGCTTCTGCAAGGCAAAGGAAACAACCAAGAAAACTAATAGGCAACTGACAGAATGGGAAAAGATAGTT
>PJEM01020380.1:0-13628 GCA_004023845.1 Helogale parvula
GGAGGCGGAGGAGTGGCTGTGCTCGGGTTGGAAGTGGGCTACCGTGGGGTGATGTGTGGCTGTACTTACCCAAGACCAGTGGTGAGGGGGTGAGGGGGTGAGGGTAAGGGCTGGGCTCCTGTCACGGGTGGAGAAGATGGAGGGGACGGGTCAGCACTGGCTGTTTGGACTGAAGGCTCGGATCTGAGTGAGGTAGGGTGCAGAGCTCAGGCAAGGAAGGGAAAAGGCTCGGAAGCAGGACAGTTTCAAAGCAACCAATGGTTTCCAATCACGATCAGGGCTGGTGACCTATCGCCCGTTCGCGTCTCGGCCCTGCCGTCCCTTCTCACCCACCTTGCCCTCTGACCCCTAAGTCACCAGAGGGAGCGGGGAGGGGGCAGGGGACACTCCTGGCCACTGCAGCCCCTAAGCCTTAGACCAGATGCTGGGAGCTAATGGCCATTGACAACAGGAAGTGGCACTCCTGGCACCCAAAGCCCTCAGGTCGTTTTGGCTTCCGGTCCCGCCCCTGGACAGCGGAACCAATCGCAAGGCTGACACAGCCGTGGGGCGGGGCCAGAGCTCAGGGAAGTCCAAGCTCCCAGCCCCAGAGCAGGTGAGCGATTTGGGAGACTTGGGCCTCTGTGACCGAAGATGACTGCGAAGAAACCTGGCCACCAGGGAAGCCCTCCAGTGTCGAGTGGACGTGTCCTACTGCCCGCCTCCAGCAGTGTCTGGGCCTGACGTGATCCCCGGCGGCTCTGGGTTCATGACCTCCCTTTGGGTCGAACACTGGAGCTGCCAGTTGGCCCCCTGCTGGAATGTTCCCCCTTGTAAATTTGAACTAGTGACGCCTACCGCCTACCGTATTTTTGCCTCCCTGCGGGCATCAGCGCACTTGGTGCTTCCCGGCTGGCGGTTCTCAGGAAAAGCATGATGGATTTGCCCACCCTTACACCAAGGGAGCGCCTTTACGTGCCCATCAGACCCCAGGCATGATGAAACTTAAGGGTCTGGTTTTTCTCATCTAGCCAGGTAGTTGTTTCCTTTCCTTGGTAGAGTTGACATTTCTCTTTCAGATGGACTCAGAACAAAAGATCAAAAGTGTGTGTTGGTGGGGGTGGGGAGGGATGTCTTGTGCTTGGGACACTTCAACGTGCAGGCTGAGGTCAAATGGGATCCCGGGGCCTGAGGGTGGGGTGAGTGCTGGGATGGAGAGGTACTGCTACCTGCAGGTCTGGGGGGCCTTTGGGGTGTCTACAGGGCTGGTCTGGGAACAGGACCGTTCTTGGAAGGAAGCTACACTGATCCGGGCCAGGCGCTCCATTGGCCTTCCTGGGAAGGGGAAAGGAGGGGGTCCCAGTGCCTGTTTCCATTTCTAAAACCAGCTGTTGGAGATGTGGCTGCCCCTTCAGTAATTCTCTCTCCAGGAGTGAGAGCCATCTCTCCTCCATTAGATGAGTCGGGGTACATTTAGTATAGTTAACAGTTGAGCAGGCAGTTGGAAATAAGGACACAGAGGGGTGCCTGGGTGGTTCAGTCGGTTAAGTGTCCAACTTCAGCTCAGGTCATGGTCTCACAGTTGTGAGTTCAAGCCCTGCATTGGGCTCTGTGCTAACAGTCTGGAGCCCTTTTGGAATTCTCTCTTTCCCTCTCTCTCTCTCTCTCTCTGCCCCTTCTTTGCTTGTGCTCTCCCTCTCAAAAGTAAATAAACCTTAAAAATAAATAACAACACAGAAGCAACGGATTATCTTCATGTGGAAGAACTTGGAAAGTGAATAATTTACTAGGGAAATCGGGTTTCCTGGGCAAAAGGGCAGTGTTTCTGGTTATCATTAGCACATGGAGAGCAGCAGTGTCTTGTCACAGCATGGCCCCCCCCCCACTGCCCCCCAAATAGAGCAAGCAGCATACCCCGGTTCTTCCAATGAAGTTTTGCACAGCTGCTGTCTGCAAAAGCTGTGGGAACCCCGCATGGAAATCTCTTGTCTGCCATGTCAGGAGCCCCTGTCTCCCGGTCTTCTCTTCTCAGCCTCTCGGCCCCTCTGCAAAGTCTACAAGCTTGACTTCCTCTCTTAGCCTCAGGCGGAGGGGCCAGAGTGTGTGACTTCAGGGAAGTTCCCCAAACTATCTGAGCCTCAGTTCCTCATCTGCAAATTGGGGGAAATATCAGTTGCCATGAGGATTAACTGAGATAATATCCTCAGGACAGTTTCTGGTCCGTGGTAAGCACTGGAGGGTGACTAGCTATACTGTTATTACAGGTTTGGCTAATTCTTACCTCCCCAGTCCAGGCAGCTCTCTGTTTGTAACTGTTCTCTGAGCACTGGAGTGCGAGCCTTTGTGGTGTGAACCCCAGATGTATCCTTACTTGGTATCTGACTGAAATCCTCAAACTAGTACTAATGCACCTATTTCTCTGCAGACCGGAAGAGCTCACATTCTCCTGGCGTCTGTTGTAGGAAGCCGGTTCTTCCCAGTCTCTCTTAGAAAATGGATTTACAGGCTTTTTAAAAATTATTTGTCAATTATCTCTCAATAAAGTTGGACACAAAGAAAGCTTTGAGGTGTAATTGATAAAAGAATGGATTTATTAAAAGCCTCCCAAATGTTATTATGCACATAGTTTACAGTTCAATTAGGAGGAAATAAAATGGTGAGGAAACATAATGACCACAGCAGCTCCTTGCCCCCTCCCCCCAGACCATCCCCACCCTCCTGGGTCAGCTCACCAGTCCTCGGTCCTCCTTACTTCTAGCTGAATCTTCTGGTACATTCACCACCCGTTTTGCATTTCTAGCTCTTGATTCATCCATTTAAATTTTTTTATTTTTTTTTAGTTTTGAGAGAGAGAGAGAGAGAGAGAGAGAGAGAGAGAGAAGGAGAGAGAGAATCCCAAGCAGGCTCTGCACTGTCAGCACAGAGCCCGTTGCAGGGCTTGAACCCACAACCGTGAGATTATGACCTGATCCAAGTCAGATGCTTAACTGACTGAGCCACCCAGGCGCCCCTGCCTATTGTTGTTTTAAGCCACTACTTTGGCGGGGCCTGTTGCACAGCAGAGAATCAGTAACGCTGTCTAATACAGGTGTCCAACCGCGCAGATATGAGGCCCGCGAAGCTGGGATATTAATGAATGATGCCCTCGTGATGGTTGGGGACTTGGGCCCCAGGCTCCAAGTCTTTCTCTAGACCATAATACTTGCCACGAAACAACACATACATTTTCTTGAGTATAACTCCCCATCATTTCAAGACCACCCCCCCAACCCCCGCTTCCCTAACCTTTCCTTGTCTGAACTGCTACAGCATGTCTTTTCTGTGTCATTGCCTCATTTCATGATCTTTTACAAAACGGCTTTTCTGACAGGTTTCACTGGGATCAGAAGGAGAACTTTCATTCACGAGTGGCTGGTGACCTCGCATCCCCCTCTCCTTCCATCCCCCAGGTGTCATGTAGGAGCTGAGCTCCGAGACAGTTTGCCCAACGGCAAGACGAAGACAGAGATGTCCTAGAGGTCCAGGTATCATATGTGTCACCTGACCCCGGGCGCTCCTCCCCTCCCAGGCTACAGCCAGGGGTATATACTGATCCCAGGAGAGACAGCTCAGTCCAGGCTGGCCTGGGAACGCCTCTGGGCTCTGGCATAAACACTGCCCAATCCAGGTCAAGCTGGACAAAGCAGAATCTTACTTACCCTTGGGGATTTTAATTTAGAAATGTGGTAGGGCAGGGGTGCCTGGGTGGCTCAGTCGGTTAAGCATCTGACTCTTGATTTCGGCTCAGGATGTGATCTCATGTCCTAAGATCAAGTCCCCTGCATGAGGTTCCACTGAGCGTGGATCTTCCTTGGGCTTCTTTCTCTCTCTGCCCCTCCCCCATTGCGTTCTCTCTCTTTCTATCAAAATAAACATTTAAATCTTTGTTCATTCAGAATTTATTTTATTCACTACTATATTTTGACTGACATCGTTTTTCTTCTTTCAAAAAATTTTTAAAAAACATTTATTTATTTTTGAGAGACAGAGACAGACAGATCATGAGCAGGGGAGAGGCAGAGAGAGAGGGACACACAGAATCGGAAGCAGGCTCCTGGCTCTGAGCTGCCAGCACAGAGCTGGATGCGGGGCTTAAACCCACGAAACGTGAGATCATGACCTGAGCTGAAGTTGGAGGCTCAACTGACTGCAGCCGTCCAGGTGCTCCTCTGACATCCTTTTTCTAAAATATGTCATTCATTTTTTCAGAAAGTAGAGATGACTAATGTTTATTTTTGAGAGAGAACCAGTGAGTAGGGCAGGGAGGGGGCAGAGAGAAAGGGAGACAGAGGATCTGAAGTGGGCTCTGTGCGGACAGCAGAGAGCCCAATGTGGGGCTCGAACTCCTGCACTCTGAGATCATGACCTGAGCCCAAGTCGGAGGCTCAAGGGACTTAGCCCCCAGGCGTCCGGGACCCTTGCCACCAGCCTAAATGGGGCAGGTTAGCGCCCTCTGCTGCAGAAGTGGAGGGATGTCTGCGCCTTCCGCTCCTTGCCCTGCGTTCTCTCTTGGAATCGTGCAGCCCTGATCTGCGCTGGGGAGGCAGGCAGTGGGAGGCCAGGCGCTGGGCTGAAGTGGAGAGAGCGGAGTAGCACACGCCCGACCCTCAGTGGGACCAGGAGAGGCGAGGGCGGTGCACATGAGGAGGGCAGTGCCCCCACCAGTATGTTTTCAGAAGTAAAGGACCCAGGAGGGCAGTCTTGGGTAACTACTGCTCTCACACTCTAAGGACGCAAGTCTGATTTCGGCTTCTCAGAATCATTAGACAATGGAAGGGCACACATTGCCCAAGGAGGGAGGGACAACCCTTGTAACACCCAATCAGGAAAGGCCAGCTAACACCTTTAACATTTCTAAGGGCAGACCTAGAAGGCTAGTCACGCCCTACGTGAGGGTCCTGGGCCCACTCTGTAATTGGTCAATACTCTAAATGTTGTGATTGACTCCCACCAAAAGTATCAATGAATGATTAAACCTGCTGTCAATAATATTGTATAATAATGATTGGACCCCTGTACCTGTGTCACAATTTCCTGTAACCCCCCCTACCCAAACCCATAAAGGCCCTACCCCCACCTTTGTTTGGGTCTCTCAGCATGAATCCACTGTACCAGTAAAGTCTGTGAGCCCGAGCTTAGGCTCGGCCAGCCTAAGCCCGTAATAAAACTGCCCTTTACTTTTGCATGCGTGACTTGGTCTCCCTGGTAGTCTCTGGTTTTAGGGAGTGATATTAAAATCTGGGTATAACCATACCTCCTTCTGTCCTCTAACCCTCCAGGCCCTCCCTGCTGGCTCTCCAAGGCCTGGGACTCCTTTTTCTTTTTATAAAGAAAACAACCAAGAAAACCCAATGTGAATTATCCCATAGCTTGTATGGGTGAAGAACCCCCCACTTCCAGCGACGCATTTTGTGCCTGAGCTGGGAGTGTGTGGGAAGAGACAGGCCTTGGCCTGGCAGTGGAGGTGGGCCTGGTGACCACATGTTCTGGAAACCCCAGTGACCTTCCGGAGGGGCCAGGGACACACCATTGTCTCCGGGCAGCGGGTCAGGTGCATCGTGAGTAACTGGTGTTTGGTGAGCCAGGGGCGAGGGCCCCAGAGGAACCTGTTAATTGACTTCAGAGCCTAAGCCCCCTGAAGATAGGTTTCTGGTTTCCAGAGACTGTACCGGGAAAGGGGGGAGAGACACCCGCTGGCCCTTCTCTGCCTGCGCTGGGCCTCCTGGAAGCACCGCCTGCCCTGAGGGGCTCTGGTTGCTGCCTCTCTCCTGGTCCCTGGTCCTGGTCCCAGGCCCTGGTCCTGTCGTCTGCATGTAAATCTTTAACTGTTTACATTTCAACTCCTTACCCCATGGCTAGAATTGGTTATCAACTTCTACATGTTACTATGAGAAAAGTAAGGATTTCACATGCCAAGCTGAGATGCTAGTATAAGAAAATAGTCTTTGTATGGGCTCTAGCTGGACGGGGTCAGTCGGTGGTGGTCTCAGTGCGTGGTCTCGCTCTTGTAGTGCAGCTCATCAGCAGAGAAATACGTGTCCTGAGCCTTCCCTGCTGCAGCTTCGCCGTGCTTCCTGGGAAATGAAGAAAAATGCCAAGGCTTTGACTCTTGAAAGGATCAGTTCAGCTCTCTCGAACCTTGTTATAGACCAAATCCTCCCAAGTCACATACTCATGAGAGGAATCTCTGTCGTGCAGCTTCTGCGTCATGTTTTTCATGCGGGTGGCACTGAGAGGTCCCTGAGCCACAGTGGCCGCCATGTCCTGAAAAAGCCCTCCTAGAAAACGGGAAGGACAGCGTCACTTCTGTTCCCCCTGCCTCTCCAGCCCCGGGACTTTATCCTCCTCAGATTTACCTCAGTGTCTCTCTCTGTCGAGCATCCGGTTTCCAGAGACTGTACCAGGAAAGGAGGGAGAGACGCCCGCTGGCCCTTCTCTGCCCACACTGGGCCTCCTGGAAGCACCGCCTGTCCTGAGGGGCTCTGGCTGCTGCTTCTCTCGCCTGGGGCCCCGTCCGTCGTCTGCATATAAATCTTTCACACGCCAAGCTGAGATGTCAGTATAATATTCTTTATAGGTCCCCTGAGGCCGGACGGTGTCAGTAGGTAGTGGTCTCTTTGACTCTTGAAAGGATCAGCTCAGCTCTCTCAAACCTCGTTATAGATCAAATCCTCCTGAGTCACATACTCATCAGAGGAATCTCTGTCGTGCAGCTTCTGCGTCATGTTTTTCACGTGTGTGGCATTGAGAGGTCTGTACATGTCCCTGAGCCACAGTGGCCTCCATGTCCTGAAAAAGTCCTCCTAGAAAACGGGGAGGACAGCGTCAATTCTGTTCCCCCTGCCCCTCCAGCGCCGGGACTTTATCCTCCTCAGATTTACCTCAGTGTCTCTCTCTGTCGAGCATCTCTTATGGAGCACAGACCGGAAGAAGCGCCTTGGAGGAAACACACACGCAGATGATTAGTGATTTGCACCATCTTCCACACCTCTCACGACGTGTGTCTCCGGTCTTATTAGCAAGCAAAACCAACATAGACCTGGGATCTCAAAGGTAATTCCATATATGCCGGGCTTTTAGAATTTTCCCGTGTCTGTCCATAATGGCCCCACAGTGTCCCTGGGAGACCTTTGTATATGGCTGGTTGGAGTATGGGCAGGATTTTCACCCCCCTCAACTTCTGGGCCCTGGGCCAAGTGCCCTTATGTGGTCAACAAACTGGGTGACCACACGGCAGAAGCACCTACGTCTCTCCAGAAGCATGTTACACGGGTCCCCGTCAGGCTTAGCCTCCCAGACATCATTTGTTGAGGGATGGGGAGGTGTTTCCATTTTCCTGGCTGCTTTATCTACAAGTTGAATCGCTCCAAGGAATGCCTGAGTCCAACCAGCAAAATTATCTAGCTCGCTGACTTTCACACGGGAGGTGGATGAGTGAATGAGTCGTGAAATCACCCTAAAACTCACGACTAGCACTAAAACACAAAATATTCTCTTTGAATCCAAACAGAATAGGGGCTGCCTGGGTGGCGCAGTCAGGTGAGTAGCCAACTCTTGAACTTGCCTCAAGTGATGATCTCACGGATCGCAAGATTAAGCCCCATGTCTGGCTCTGCGCTGACAATTGTGGAGCCTGCTTGGGATTCTCTCCCTCCCTCTCTCTGTCCCAACCCACCGCCCCACATAAATAATGAGCTTTAAAAAAACATAACAGAAAAATTCAGTGTACAGTAAGTTTGTTTTAGAAACGACTCTGTCTATACTGTACGTGTGCACTGAGTTGTGACATGAAATGCAGCTCACAGCCCAAGAACAGTGTAATCACAGAGGTGCCCAACTGGAAAGGAACCATCTTCTTTCTGCCCCTCACTAGCAGGATGACCACGGGACAAGTCATATTCCCTTTCTCCTTCTCCATTTCATTATTATAAAAGGAAGAGAATAATGACCATCCAAGGTCTCTCCCAGTTAAAATTCTGTTGGGTCTGGATAAAGGGAATGCAGAGTGGGAGCTGGGAAACCAGGAGGAGGAGGAGGGACATTTTCCTGCCGCTTTACAGGAGGGACTCATAGATTCTACCTTCCATCAGCCTTGAAGACTAGCCCCTTCCCACCAAGACTGTTGGCCCTCCCTATCCCTTCTCCAGAGCCTCTGAGAAGGTGTCTGCCCAGGCCTGAGGCCCACGCCCAGCAGGAACAGGTAGGAACAACATTTCTGCCCCCCCACTAGCCACGCTCTTTTTTTAAAGGTCTAGTGACTGCAGATTCTCTGTGCCAGTCCCGCTCTAACTCAGGTTTGGCTGGGCAGCTAAATTTTGCTGGATCCAGGCAAAGCATTAGGCCAAATATGTATTCTTTCTGCCTTTGGTGATTTCCTGTCTGTAAAGCATGGGGACTGAAACAGATTAGTTTGAAAAATCTAGTTCTAAAGTTCTACTTTCACGATTGCCAGACTAGTATTTACCTTGAGCTTCTTTCTTTACGTTCTTCAGCTGCTTTTTTATAAGCATTAATCTATTTGGGAAGAAAACATGAACAGAGTTACCCATTGCAATGACCACTGCCTCCAAATCTTTATTCTTTCCTTTGCCTTTTAGGCCTTATCTACCCAGTGAGATGATAACCTTTTCCTTTTTTAAACATTTTTAAAAATGTTTTATTTATTTTTGAGAGAGAGAAAGCATGAGCAGGGAAGGGTCAGAGAGAGGGAGACACAGAATCTGAAGCCATCCTCCATGCTCTGAACTAGCTGTCAGCACAGAGCTGAAATTGGGGCTCGAACCCATGAACCATGAGATCATGACCTGAGCCAGAGTTGGACACTCATCCAACTAAGCAACCCAGGCGCCCCACTGATAACTTTTTCGAGGACAGGAATCGCTGTTTACCAGTCCTTTCACTCTTCCACAGCACCTAACTTGTGTGCAGCTGGAAATATATTTGATTGACCATTTTAGATAACATTCAACAGATAATTCCTAATAAAATTCCTTAGGAGGAGGAAAAGAGAAGAAAGTGTCTACCAGAAACCTGAAACAGCAGCACTGTTTTCAAGTCAAGGACATGCGTAGGATATCTATTATCACTGCTGCTACTCATCGCTGTTGAGGAGGTCCTAATTGATGCACTGGGAAAAAACGAGTATCGGAAAGGAAGAGATAAGATGTATTTGCATTTGAAATTATGGAAAAACTAAAAGGCCCAAGAGAATCACCTAAAATTTTCTTGGAAGCAATGTAAGCATTCACGAAGATGGTTAGATACAAAATCAAGAGACAACATGTAAACCTCAATGGCCTTCCTTTGTTCCACAAATAACTAATCAAAAAATGGAAGAAAGATCCCATTTACAATTATCAGTAAAAAGGCATAAAGTACCTAGGAACAAACTTAGCAAAGAATGGGTAAGACCTATGAGATGAAAACATTAAAACTCTTCTGGAGGACATTAAGAAGAAACGCATACATGATGTGAGATACCATGCTGCCAGAACACTGTAAGGATGTCAACTCCCCTCAAATTAACCTACAAATTCAATGCAATCCTACTGAAATCCCAAGATAGTCTTTTAAACAAAAAATGGCCAGCTGACATTTGGGAGAGAAAATGTGCAAGCCAAGCTACAAAATGGATGAAAAAGAAAATCAGAGAGCAGACATTAAAATATGTTCTTAAACCATGACCATGGTCATGGTGGGGGGCACTTGTGGGGAGAAGTACTGGGTGTTACATAACAACCAATTTGAAATAAACTATTAAAAAAATACGTTCTCATAAAGCAACTCAAGTAAGTAGTGTGATACCGGTACAGGAAAAGAACACCGGATTGATAGAATAGAGTCCAGATAAAAATAGTATTATAGATCAGTGAAGAAAGAATGAATGATTCAATAAAAGATTTTAAAGTAACTGGACTTTATGTAAGGGAAAAGAGTTAGATCCCATACCTTGACTGTACCAAAACACCATACAGATTCCATACATTTAAAAAAAATAATAAATCAAAGCGAATATTAAAAGAGCATAGAAGAAAATATCAGAGACTACTCTAGTACCTAGAGGTGAAAAGGCCTTGCTAACAAGACCCACGTCCCATAGCCATGAGGAGAAGACTGGCAGATACGGCGATGGACTGTCCACAGCCCTCCCGTGGGTCGTAGTCCTTGCCCCCGGGTCCCCTGTGTTTGTCCTCTTCCCGTTGATTTATAAAACTTCATATAAAATATGTTAATCCTTTCAGGGGCTTTCACTGAATTTCAAAGTATTTGCCAGTGTTTTCATCGTGCAGGAGACAGAACAGTGGGATAGGAGCACAGGCTGACTGCAGGCACAACCGGGTTCTGTTTGCGTCTTGCCACAGGCGCCTTAAGCTGCTGCCCTTCTACGTATGAATGAAGGATGGCGATGCCATCCACACAGGAGTGTGCGGATTGAATCAGCGGTGGAGATGCTTCTTCCTGTGCTTGGCATAAACCAGACAAGATGCTCAGATCTGTCAGTGGTTTCTGCCTGTAATGGTATGAGGTCACAAAGCTTTTTCTCACCACAAGATTATAAAAATATTCCTTCTATTTTCTTCTAATACTTTTATGGGTTCTTGTTTCTCTTTTTTTACATTTACTGAAATGTGTTTTTTAAAGGTGAGAAATAGGGGCGCCTGGGTGGCTTAGTGGGTTGAGCGTCCAACTTCGGCCCAGGTCATGATCTCAGTTCGTGGGTTTGAGCCCCGCATCAGGCTCTATGCTGACAGCTAGCTCAGAGCCTAGAGCCTGCTTCGGATTCTGTGTGTCCCTCTCTCTCTGCCCCTCCCCTGCTCATGATCTGTCTCTCTGTCTCTCAAAAATAAATAAATGTTAAAAAAAAATTAAAAAAAAAAAGGTGACAAATAGGGATCTGCTGTTATTTTCCTCCCAAATAATTAAGCAGTTGTTCTCTTACTGTTTATTTTTGAAAATGAGAGAGATGGAGTGAGAGCAAGAGAGGGGCAGAGAGAGAGAGAGAGAGAGGGAGAGAGAGAGGGAGAGAGAGAGAGAATCCAAAGCAGGCTCCAGACTGTGAGCTGTCACCATAGACCCTGACGCAGGGCTCAAACAAACGAACCATGAGATTATGATCTGAGTTGAACTTGGACACTTAACCAAGTGAATGACCCAGGTGCCCCGAGAAGGTACATTTCACAAGTCCTAGTGACCCATGGGTCTGGTCTGTCTATTGCCGGACTCTGTGCTACTTCACAGAAGTACTAGGTGGCATTATTCCTCATTGTGAAATAGACCTAATGCCTCATCTCTCTTCCCTTGAGCACCGTATTGTCTACTACAGGAAAAACACTGCATGGTCTCTGTCCTCAAAAAGCTTATCTAAGTAGGGAGAAGGATTAATGAAACCACATAAAAAAAAAAAAACCCAAGCTTAAACTACATAGGAATTTTGAACAGCATAGGAGGGGCGCCTGGGTGGCTCAGTCAGTTAAGTGTCCGGCTTCGGCTCAGGTCATGAGCAATAGGAGTTTATAGAACTTCCCAAAAAGCAAAAGGCCACAGGCCACCCCCGACACAGAGTACTGACTAGACAATGGCCAATGATTTCTCTTCCCAGAGGCCAGTGTAAGTTGACCCCATGCTAGTTCCTAGGCTCCAAGGCTCAAAAACCCGACTCTGTCCTCATCAAGAGAGAACATACTTCTTTCTATAAGGAATTATATAGCAATGTCGCAGGATTGATCAAAATCAGAATGCTGGGTCATGACTTGATGACGAGAAAAGCATATGTTCCACAGACAGGGCACCTGTGTCCACGTGTTCGGGAATCACCTTCTGTGGAGACAGGCCTCTGTGGCACACTGAAGCATGGTCAGAGGGCTACTTGGTGAGAAGGGAATTAGAAGAAACGTCATCAGCTGAACCCAGTGTTGAATGGAAAGGACTCAGGTAGCCAGATCCATCCATCTCCCCACAGGCACAGCCCGGCTTGTGGCCTGACGCTCATCTGCTGCCTGCAGTGCCATCTCTACTCTTGGGCACTGCCCATGTGGGTCTCTTCCTCACCATTTCTATGCCTTTGCTACTGACCAACCCTCCTGAAGACAGACATGTTTCTCTTTAGCAGTTAATATATCCAGTTAGGTTTTACTTAAGTCTGATAGACCAGGAAGCCTTATGTACCTCTGTTCTGATTCATGGTGTGTTGACTGTGGTGTGGAGAGCGGCCTTTTTTTTTTTTTAATTTTTTTTAAATGTTTTTATTTATTTTTGATACAGAGAAAGACAGAGCATGAGGTGGGGAGGGGCAGAGAGAGAAGGAGACACAGAATCCGAAGCAGGCTCCAGATTCCGAGCTAGCTGTCAGCACAGAGCCCAGTGCAGGGCTCGAACCCACGAACGTGAGATCTGACCTGAGCCGAAGTCAGAAACTCAACTGACTGAGCCACCCAGGCGCCCCGAGAGCTGCTTTTAAAAAACTGTTTAGCATATTTATTATCAGGGGAGAGGAATGCGTCACTGCAGACCCTAAGGAAATGTGACACTCTCACAGAAGGACTACGACCAGGAGTATTACAGCATTCTGGGAAGGCTTGATGAAGAAAGATGAGCTTGAGTTGGCTGCTGAGAGATCTCAAGACTTCCACAAGCAGAGTGAAATAAGGGAATTTCGGATGAGCAAAGTCACCGACAAAAGTAGGAATGGGCACGGTATGACTAGGGGATGGTGAAGGGCTGCTTTGGCTGGAATAGAGGTCTGCTGTGACAGTAGAAAGAAAAATAAGGTAAATTAGGTAGGACTGGTAAGATAGAGTCAAGACTGTCACCTTGTTAAATCACTCTTAAAAATGTTAGCACTTGCCTGTTAGGAAAAGTAATAAGTCATATATATATAGGCAACTGTAAAGAGGAAACGCATTGAGTCGCCTGATGCAGGATTTTAGCTGCGGTGTTTTGACTGAACCCATTTACACAACGCCTTGCGAAGAGGAGGAGAGAGCTGCTAAGAACATCTAATTCATCAGCAGGACGACACTTTTTATCTCTAAGCCGTGTCCTTCCTTCTAGGGTGACTGATGGCTCCATGAAGGTGAAGACTGTATCTCTCTCATCATTTCAGCCAACAATGAAAGACATCAGTGGTAGTAGGAGAATGGCTGGTGAGAGCATCAAATCGACATAATTTTTTTGAGTTGAAGAAATTTTACTGTCACGTCAAGTGTGGCCTTCCTAAACTTAATATCTCAGTACACTCTAATGACTTGTTATCTTGGTCACAAGACACAGACATCTCCTGGCAGTGGGGTTCCTTTAAAAATCCCTGGAATATACTTTGTAAGGAAAGGACAAAGCATATCTCAGTCCTCCAGTCTGAAGAGGGATATCAAGTAGTGATAGTGGTATCAAGTAGTGGGAAAGTGGCTTTAACGTTCAGTTTGTGGGTTCTGAATCTATTATAAAGAAGGAAAATAGTCTGGAAATCTGATTTATCTGTTGTCCTTACCTCAATGACACAGAAAACTATGATCAAGACCATCACTAGTACAGTCACGGATATGGCCAAGATGAGCTTGTTGTTATAGCCATAACCTGGAACATCCTTGGTGAGCTAAGAAAGTAAAGAACAA
>PJEM01020381.1:0-13624 GCA_004023845.1 Helogale parvula
GTGGGGGGTGCCCGGCGTGGAGCTGAACCCTCGCGTCCCTGACAAAAGGGGAGGTTTATTTCAAAAAGATAAACCCTGAGTCAGCAAGCTCTCCTGTGAGAGCAAACGCTACTTAGCCAAGTCAGAGGCGAAGAGAAAGCACCCGTGTGGATCCAGGAGAGGCTGGGGACCATCCCCGAGTGCTACTCAGGTGGGCAGCCCCCTCCTGCCGACTGCACCTGCGGCCCAGCTCCGCATCCACAGCCGCACCGCCTCCGGCCCACACGGGAGCTCCGGGACCTGGCGCGAAGGGACAGGGCAGGGATGTGTGTGGGGTGGGCAGCTGGTTCGGGAGCCCCGAGGATGGGGGTGTTCGGATCCGACTGGAGGCCGGATCCACTCACCCCTGCACCTCCTCCTAGGAGGCTGGGGGCCACATGCATCGGAAAGCAGAGTCGGTGCCTCAGTGGAGCAGGAGAGCACTGCATGATTACGGCTCAGGAAGGGATGCAGAAATCCCCAGGACAGGAACCGTGACCTGCAGGTCGGGGAGCACCCCCGCATCCCACCTACCATAGGAAGGCAGGACCGCGCAGCACTCTGCATTTTGCTGCTGTCTGTTCAAGGGTTCACACGGTGGAATAAGAGGTTTCTTCCTTACGAAACCCTCAGATCTAACAAACTTGAGTGTGCCATGAGCAAGCTGACAGGGACATACTCATGCCAACGCCTACGAGCCAGAGAAGGCTCAGGGATCCTGACGGGTGCCCACCCTCCTCCCCAGGCCTCCGAGGGCTCCGGGAGGCAGCTTAGCCAGTGTTCATGACTCAGGTTGCCCCCTTCGGCCACTAGCCTTGCCAGGTACCCTCGGAGCAAGGATGGTGCCAACTGCTACCTCTCACACCTGCCTTCCCTACGAAGACCCCCAGGACCTGTCCTGCAAGCTGGTAAGCCCTTCCCCAGGTGCATGGGGCTTCGTCCCCTCCCCGTTCACTGTGGCCAAGCAGCTGGCCCACGCCAGGCATCACAGGGACATGCAGTCAGGCAGCAGCCAGACACACACAAAGCCGCTCTCACTGGCCTGACAGTGTGAATACGGGATGAGGCTCCATCAGCTGGCAGGGATCAGTCAGGGAGGGGCTCTCCTACGTCCCGAGCTGACCGCAGGGCCATGAGCCTCGGCACCAGGGAGTGAGCCCCAGTACTGACACGCTGCGTCCCTACCCTGTCACCTCCCAGCACGAAGTCAACCTCCAGGACTCAGGTACCGAATGTAAATGGGACCAACGGTGCTCAGCGCAGGGTCGTTCGCATGGGCACAGTGCTCAGCACAGGGTCGTTTTCATGGGGACGGTGCTCAGTGCAGGATCTTTTTCACGGGGACAGTACTCAGCGCAGGGTTGTTCTCACGGGGACAGTGCTCAGCACAGGGTCATTTTCACGGAGACAGTACTCAGCACAGGGTCGTTTTCATGGGGACGGTGCTCAGCGCAGGATCTTTTTCACGGGGACAGTACTCAGCGCAGGGTCGTTTTCATGGGGACAGTACTCAGCGCAGGGTTGTTCTCACAGGCACAGTGCTCAGCACAGGGTCATTCTCATGGGCATGGTGCTCAGCGCAGGGTCGTTCACGGGCACAGTGCTCAGCGCAGGGTGGTTCACAGGGGGACAGCAAGAAGCTGCAGGTTACTCAGCACAGTGCCAGCACAGGCAGTGGTTGTTGGCTGTGAGGAGATGCTGGCATCTGATGAGAGAGGAGGGGGGCGGCGGCAAGGCCTCCGAGCCTGCAGGATCCTGGGCACACAGGTGAGCAGGGCCGGGGACAGTCTTCCTTCAGCAGAGAAGGTGCACGCTGTCCCACCGTCCTCCCTCCCTCCCTCTGCCCCCTTGGCAGTGGCCGGTCAGAACACAGCCTGTGCACAGAGAAGCAAGTCTCTCCCAAAACACGAAGTGCAGTACCCAGCGACAGTCGACGGTATTCAGCCTCCCCGAGGAGGCCACACCGGAGAGCTAAGGGCACAGCTGGCCCCGCCTCCGACACCTGGAACAGGCAAGTGCAGGCCACTGTGGCCACATCTTCCCCTTTGTCACAATTCTAGAATTTCTTTTCCCTTTTTAATGTTTTTTATTATTTTTCAAGAATCTTTTCTTAATTTTGAGAGACAGGGAGAGAAAGGAAGTGAGGGGAGGGCACAGAGAGGGGAGGAGAGAGGATCTAAAGCAGGCTCTGAGCTGACAGCAGAGAGTCGGATGCGGGGCTTGAACTCACAAACCGAAGTCAGACACTCAATCGACCGAGCCCCCCAGGTGCCCCGAGATTCCAGAATCTCTGGCTGCTACGTGCACTCCCCCAGTTCAGCGCCTGCTGCCATCCCTGCAGATGGTACCAGGTCACAAGGGGCACCCCCACTCTGCACGTCCGGCTGCAGAGGCCTTCAGCCACGCCCACAGCTGGTGAGGATGGGCCTGGTGCGGAGCCCGGAAAGCACCGTACAACCTGAAGGGCCCTACGAGCCCTGGGCAGTAAAGGTGCGCAGGTCCTGGATCAACAGGAAAAAAAGCCTCTTCTACGCAAACACGTCTGCCTGGTGTTGCTCACGGGAAGTCCCCGATCAGAGGGCGCGCGGATCACGTGGGGCCGGTCAAGGGTCTGGCACTCCCCTCTCCGCACACACGTGCATCGTTGTCAAGACGCATGTGTAAGGGCGAGCCCCGGGAAGGTCAAATCCTGGGGTAGGCCACAGCAAAATGAGGCTAAACATTTCCCTCGAACTGCATGAGCCGTCAACAGAGGTGGACCGTCAGCGATTCTCCAAGGTAGGAACGACGCACACCGACGTGAGCAGTCCTGAGAGACAAGAATGGGCAGCCCTTTGGGTCCGTAAACATAAGTTACTTTATTAAACCTCTGTGCCGTGGAAAGACACCAGCGTCTGCTCCACAAGGTCGTGAGTTAGTCGTTTTCGCAGGGACGCGGTTTGCTGGGTGCCTTTGAGCCATCACTCACTCCTTACAAGGAGATAAACGGCATCATGGGTCTTGACCTAAGCACAAATCAGCAGTAAGGATGACACGCACCCTGAGCGCCGTGACACTCGAACTCGAGTCGGACGTTTCCATGACCAACGCACACATGTGTTTTACAAAGACGTCAAAGAGGTTTCAAAGAAAACAAACCTAATTTTATTGCACACTCCAGGCCGGAATCGAGTGTCTGTGCGTGTGTGTGTGTGTGTGTGTGTGTCCCCCGCTGCCCACAGTAGGGTGGGCCCCTGAATCCTCAAACGAGCTGGAATGACCCCCTTTGAGCACTCTGCTGCTCGGTTCCTGTTCTCCCAGACTGAAGGAAGCCGGGGCCGGGGGTGACCCTCACATCCTTGGAAGAGGCCGTTTCTCTGCGGACACAGGTCTCCGCTGTCCTAAGCGAGCACTGGGGAGCTGCAGGGGGACAGTGGGTGGGGGACCGGGGCCTCCCCGCACAGTGCTGGTACGTGCCTCCCCAAGGACCAGGCGGTGGAGGCAACGTGCCTGCCCTCGCCTCCCTCCTTCCCCCCGCCCAGCTTGCGGGGCAGAGCAGCCACTGCCCAGCCCTGGAACCCCACAAACACCAGCCAGAGATCGAGGGTCTGGTTGGGAAGCCCACTGGCAACTCGGTCCATTTACATGGCTCCAAAATGCAGACAGATCTGATTACCAAACATGTACCTTATTTTGCCAAGTGAGCAAGAGAGCGTGAATACACACTTCTGGTTTTACTGGCAACCCCCTGACTGCGAGACCCCACAGCCTCTACTCAAGCACGAGACCACCAGGCTGGCTCAGTTCCCAGGGCGGAGTGTCACCCGGACATGAGGTCTGTCGGTGGCTTTGCCACCAGATGGCGCTGCTGCGGCCAGGCCGGCCTCTTCATTCAAGGAGATTCTAACAAGGGGCCCAAACAGGACACCTTCTGTCTGAGGACAATGCCTTGCAGCTAAGAAGGTCACCACCACTGGACAGGACACACAAACTGACCATGTGACAGGAGAGACTGGATGCTGAGGTCCACGGCACCGGGGGGTGGGGGAGGGGGCCAGTGCAGATGCCAAGTCTCGCCCTACACCAGGAGAGCCCCCACCTCCCGGACAGGTGGCCCGGCCACCACTGCCACCCTCCCTGATGGTCAACAGGGCCGCACATGGTTAGGCGCACAGGAGTGAACCACAGCAGGCCACAAAATCACGGTGGCACAAACGTGCCCGCAGAGGCACACCAAGGCTTTGCACATGTTCTGCGGCCACTCGGAAGTCAACACAGGACGGCAGCCACACTCGGAAGAGTGCCGTGCACGGGCATGAGGCAGCCTGAGGACCTCACGGACAGGGACAGCAGTCACCGGGCCCCAAGCCCTGGGCCATTACTGCCCTGCCCAGGGCCCCGGGCCGCTACTGTCCCTTCTTCGGTGGCACCGGGCCGTTGGCCCCCAAGGCCTCTGGCTGCGCGAAGTTCCAGTCCACTGGGGTCAGGAGCTGCTGCGTCTTCTTGTGGGTCCAGTAGGGGTTGATGATGAGCGTGAGCAGGCCCAGCCCCACGAGGAACAGCACCAGGTGCGGCAGGTACAGGGTGCGGAGCAGCCCGTCCCAGTGCCAGAAGCACACCCACCACATGTGGTAGGTGAGCACCATGCGGCAGTGGAACATGTGGATCATGAGCCACTGGTTGAGCCTCCAGAACAGGGAGTCGGACCAGCCGGCCTGCAGGACAGAGCACAGGGGTGTCAGTGCGCATGCCCCAAATCCCACCGCCCCCAGCCCTCCCTCTCCGGACTCCCGCTCCCAGGAGCCAAGTCCAGTCTTGTTTCCGGTCTCGCTTCGGTCTCCCCTTTAACTGCGCACTGGACGTCACCAGGCCCTGGGAGAAGGCTCTCTGAGGACAGGGAGGCTAAGGATGACACACACTTACCTCCTGTCTGATCTTGGACACTTTTACCCCAGGAGCCCATGGACGCAGACAGAAATCGACTTTCCTTAAAATTACTCCAACTTTACACTAAAATTAGTTTCCAAGAGTTGTAGCCAAACCTGTACCGAGAACTTAAAGATGGTCCATCAGATCCTGGACACGAAGGCAGGACCTGGCCAGACCCAGGCCACTCTGGCGCCAGAACGGTGAGCACCAGGCAGGTGACACAGCACATCCTGCACCCCCACATCCCAGCACCACTCAGACCTGGCACACACCAGCCTCTCCGCCTCATTTCTGTTGAACCCAAGTTACACAATGTCCCTCAGGAGCCCTGGGCCCCAGGCAGCCCCTCCCAGGTGGGGACAGTGTCTTGCTTCTGCACAAGGAAATTCAGCAGTTCGAGGCCGAGGCCCTGAGAGCAGGCAGCAGAAGTGACCTCAGGAAAAGGCACGGGCGTTGCTGCTTGAGCCACATCTGCCAAACCCTGAAGAGGACGCAGCAAACTGATTTCCAAGAGTTAGTCTGTTTTTATTTTTATTTTTATTTATGTATTTATTTTTGTGATACAAAATACAGCACCCTTTCTTAATAAAAACCCTTGAGAAAGTCGGAATAGAAAGAACTTACTTAAACATCATAGAAGCCATCTATGAAAAGCCCACAGCTAATGTCATCCTCAATGGGGAAAAACTGAGAGCTTTCCCCCTGAGATCAGGGACAGGACAGGGGTGCCCACTCTCACCACTGTTGTTTAACATAGTGCTGAGAGTCCTAGCATCAGCAATCAGACAGCAAAAGGAAATACAAGACATCAGAATCGGCAAAGAAGAAGTCAAACTTTCACTTTTCGCAGATGACAAGATAGTCTACATGGAAAACCCGATCGACTCCACCAGACGCCTTCGAGAACTATCAATGAATTCAGTAAAGTCGCGGGCTACAAAATCAATGTACAGAAATCAGTTGCATTCTTATAAACCAATAATGAAGCAACAGAAAGAGAAATCAAGAAATGGATCTCACTCACAATTACACAAAAAATCATAAAATACCTAGGAATAAACCTAACCAAAGATGTAAGAGTCTGTTTTTAAAACATGGGAAAGGAATCCTAACTCTGATATCAGTCATAAAAATGTCCTCACGGCTCGAACAAAGGAAAAGGAGAATCCATGAGTTGATGGCTTAGGAAAAATTTACTGAGAAAAACAAAGAACTTACTTGCTGTCTGAGACACTGGGAGCTTAGCCCAAAAATAACTTCACAACAAATCTGAATGGCCGCCTACTTTTAGACTGGACACACCCATGCATGTTTTCTAGTACTGCTGAGACTGACTTTAGGTGTGAGCAGCACCCTGAGGAACACGCTATTTATTCCACCAGAGTTTAGACGTTAAACACTCCAGCCCTATTAATGAGCTCTTACTAAGTCTAGAGGAAAGCACTGATGCGAAGCAGAGGAGGGAAGTGAAGGGGACAGACGGGGCGCCCGGGGAGGCTCTAACAGACTCGCCCTCGCTGGGCATGGGGTTCCTGAAGCAGGTGCCTCGGCCCCCACAGACAGCGTCCTCACCGCAGCCTCCAGGGATGAAAGCTGCTCCGCTCAAGCAGCACACGCCACCTTCAGACCTCGTGGGCAGCTCTTCGTAAACTCACCAAGCACTCAGTCTGCCCCGACCCTGGGGAAATAAACTACAAGCCCGTGTTTGGTGCCCCGCGAAGTGGATCCTAGCCATGTGCTTCCCGTGGACCCGCTCTGCTGGAGCAGGGTAAACACACAGGCACGAGGGCCAAGGAGGCACAGATCCAAAAGTGTGGCATCTGGGGCCTGAGACGCAAACGGGGGAGGAGCAGTGACAGGGAGGATCCCTGTCATCGGTCTGATGGCTGAGTGACAGGAGGATAAGATGAATGTGCCCGCTAACTTCTCTGTAAAATCAGAGGGTGCGGCTGCAGATCTCAGGGGCTCCTGGCTGTCTGGAGGAGAAGCCAGGACCACAGTCAGCCCTCCGTCGGCAGGAACCTGGGGCCCCGGCTCCCTGGCGTGCCCTAGTCTCGATGAGAAACAGCGGGGCCGCTGCCAAGTGGCACAGTCACCAGGTCCAGTGCTGGCAAGGACGACAGTCGGCCTTGGCACAGGCACTGTTCATGCGCCCTCCCTCAGGCACACACCGCAGCACGGCTGGGCCCAGACGCACACGTGTGGTTCGGGCACCCAGTGCCGCGGGGACTCCTGTGCCACTCTGCTCCCGTGTGCCAGGTCCCCTGCACTTGGCGGCACCCTCTCCCCAGGGAACAAGCCTGGCTCTGCCCTCACGGACCCCGCCTCCAGAACTCAGTCCATCGTCCACATTCCTCCCAATCTTCCGCATTTTCAGCGTCCGATTGGTCCCGTAAAAGATGGAGCCTCTCTGCGCACAAACTACAGAGCACGAAGTGCCCGGGCAACCTCCAGTCACCTCCCTGTCACCTCTCCTACTCGCTGGGCAGCACAGACTCCGCCTCACCTTGCCGCTCCCTCCAAAGTCCACAAAACAAAGGGCTCTTTTCTATTATTTCTGTCACTGCTAAAAGTGGCCTTCCTAAATTACAAATTCCCGTATCACAAATATGAACTCTTCCTCTATAGTAATTATGTTACATTTGTCCAGCTAAAAGCTAGGGAATTGAGTGTTCTGTGGCATTCCTCCGTGTCACGAGGTGACAGTGCTCTGAGGAAAGCCAGGGACGGGAGTGAGCTCTGTGACAACACACACAGAGACGGCTTTATGCGGCCCCGGGTCCCGGCGGCTGGCACTGCACAGGACACGCGCGTGACAAGGGACGGTTTTTACCTCACCTACTTCTCGGCATGGACCGGTGTCTTCCGGATGAATTTTATCATTGAGTGTGCGAGTCCTGTGTGAGTCCAGACAGCATTTCAGAATCCCAGCTGAGGAGGACACGCTAAGAACAAGATGCTGTTTTTGAGGTAAAAACCTGTCTTAATGACAGGGATGTTTCCGGTCCTGATTTACCCTCTTTGGTGTGTCATCAGATCAGACCTTGATGGTTGGGCAGACTCTTACTCTCCGTGACTTTGGCAGCTTTATTAAAAGCTCACACAGACTTCGAGATGCAAGGCAGCACGAACTTATGTGTGAGCTCTACGAAACGAAACAGCTCGAATTTCTGACCTAACTCCCTGAGCTCGGCGCACGTCCTGTCGGTGGGGGTGGGGCGTGCGGGCCCTGCAGACTGAGTGGTGGTAACACTGGCCACACGAACACCCCTCTTTCCGTTCTGCTGGCAGGGCGCCCGGCAAACTGCACAGACAGCAGAAAACACCCCAGGCCAGCCTCTCTCCCGGGCCTCCCGGGGATGCTGAACACCGAGGCCGGTCTCCCCACACACCTGAGGGGGGAGAGGCCTGGACCCTTGCCGGCGGCCCGGCTCCAGTGGGGCACAGACACGTCTGGAAAGACACCTGCGAGGCCGTTCAACACCGATCACTCCTGAGCACTGGGGACAGGAGACATTTTCATTTTTTCTGTTTAAAAGCTTTCTACAAAAATATGACAGAAACTCGAGATAACTAATAATCTATGTTCTCAAAAAGTGTGAATCACAGCCCAAGCTCGTGTGTCTTGCGGGTTGTGGCGCCGGGTACCATGGGGCACAGTGTCCCAGCACACAGACTGTGTGACTCCTCTGCTGTCCCTTCAGGGATGTCCCTCCCTGCCACAGCCATGTCGACGGTGAAGCCTGGTGTTTTCAGGTGTAAGAGGGGCAGGGAGGTCAGGACCACTGGGCCACAGCCTGCCTGACCCACACACCCTCCATCCATACCCACCCACGACAACGCCGTGCTCACGGCCAGAGAGCAAGGGAAGCATCTGCCCTGCTCTACATCCTCAGGAGGCCCCGCTCCGTGGGGAGAACACCCAAAGGGCAGCACCGGAAAGCCACGTGGCGTGACTGGTACAGGTTGGTGCACAGGATGCAGGTGCGTCCCAAGCCACAGCATCTTCCCTAAAATGACCCACACCCCGACCGGCGGCTTCAATGACTGTTCAGAGCTCGGCAGAGCTGAAGGGCCCCTTTGCTCCATTAACGGTTTCCAGCCTTCCCCCAGATCACTCCTGCCTGAGGACCTCACGCACCCTCAAGCCCCTCATCCAGGAGCATCTGTCCAGGTGCTTAACTGCTCAGCCGCTGCAGCACCCGCACTGTCTGCCCCGGTGCACCTCGCCCCAGCTCCCGCTGCTCTCCACAGCACCTGCCCTACCTGCACACCCTCCTGCGGCACAGGGCCGGCGGTGTATGAACAGTCTGCACAGCTCTGCGAATGCCCCCCCGGCGTGCGTACACCGTTGATCCCTGTGGACGTGGCACACCTCTGCGAATTCACCCCCCGCATGTGTACACCGTCCATCCCCGCGGACGTGGCACACCTCTGCGAATTCACTCCTGGCGTGCGTACACCTTTGATCCCCGTGGACCCTGACAACAGTGTGGTTTTCCCATTTCTCCATTTTTTCCCAAAGCTGCGACACTGCCGCAGGGGTGCTCGGGGAGACGACTCACGTGTGCTGACTGCAGTCGTCATTTATGAAACAAAAAGCTGTATTTCAAGTTCACGTAAACCAAGCTGTGAACAACACATCATAAAAGACGGCCAAAATCTATGCTGAAAATATAATTCTAAGAGTTTGACCTGAACATCTTGATATCAGAATAAGAACTGAGACTGTATATAGGAGACACACTTCTTTTAAAAACAAAAAAGGGAACAAATACATAAATAACAATGTCAGGTCCTCAACAACCTGATTCAGAGACAAAGACCCAAGAAAACCACCACCATGTGTGCCGGCCACCAGCAAGATGGTGGGTGGGAAGCTTGGACCCATCCTCCCCACAGACACTGATCCGCAACTGTTCATGCACACAGTACCCCCGTGAGCAATCGGACACAGGTCGAGAGGCTGCCGTGGGCGGGAGCACCCACTCTCACGGTGGCCGAGGGACACTCAGGACACACTCCTGCACCACACAATCAGGAAGAGACCCCAGAAGAGGAAGGAGCCGACGCACCACCCAGCACCCCAACCGTTCGGAGGGGCTCCCGGAGGACTGGCCTGGGTCTTGCCAGCCCTGGAGTTCTGACCATCTGGCAGAGTGTGGGGAGCAGTAGCGGTGGTTTGGCCAGTAGATCCCGCAGTGGCCTGCTCTGTCTGGGGGCAGGACGAGCTGCCAGAGACCCTAGAGCCTGTGGCTGGGCTGAGCAGAGGGGCCGTCTCCCATGTGAGGAGGGTGTGCAGACCCGGAGAGGTGCCCACCTGCTCTAATGCACAGGCAGCAATGGACCCCGGAAGCAGGACTAGTCAGGTGCTCCGAACCGAGGAATGAGGTGATCTTCCAAAAACACACCCTCATGAGGTGGAGCTGAAGGACTTATGGGGCAGGGGATTACACACAACTGTTGTGAACAGGCTCACTCAAGTCACAAGAACGACGCAGGGCCAGAGCGAGAATTCTCACAAAGACAGAAACATGTTAGAAAAAAGAAAGTACCAGACAGAAATCAAGGAGCTGAGAACACAGTGAAGAACAGAAAACGTCACTAGAAAGTTCACCAAAGTGACTGACAGATTTAACACCATTCCTATCAAAATCGCAATGATGCTTTTTACAGAAAGAGAACAATTGTAAAATCCATAGGAAACCACAAAAGACCAAGAGTCCTGTCACTCTTGAGAAAGAAGAGCAGAGATGAAGGCGTCACACTCCCTAACTTGAAACTCTATGACAAAGCTGATCACGGTTGGGCGGCACTGACACGCAGCCACTGGGACCCAGAGAGAGCCCAGTCGCATGCTCGGTCTACCTCCCACAACGGGGCGAGGGCAGTGCCTTCGACAGGGGCTGCTGGGGAGGCCGGACAGCCATGCACAAAGGAGCGAAACGGGGCCACGTTCCCACGCCAGACACAAAAGTGAAGTCAGAATGGACTCATCTTAAATACAAGACCCAGAACTCAGACTCCTGGAAGAAAACATGGGGAGAAAGCTTCACAACATTGGCCTTGGCGATGATTCCATGGGCATACACCAAGAGCACAGGAAACAGAAATACAAGTAAACAATCGGGTCTGCACAAAACTAATGTCCTGCCTCACAGCAAAGGGAACGGTCAACGGGGTGAAGGTACAACCTACAAAGTGTGAGAAAATATCCGCGAACCACAAAACGGAAAACAGATTAGTCTCCAACATACATAAAGAACTACAAGTTGATGAATTAAAAACAAAAAAAAACAAAAAAAACAGAAAAATCAGATTCAAAAAAAGGACTTGAACAGTTTTCCAGAGAAGCCGACAGCTGTACAAAAAGATGCTCGTCACTTGTCATCGGGGAGATGCAAACCCGAATCACACGGAGATGCCACCTCACACGAGTCATCGAGAACACGAAAGAACAGTGTTGGCGAGGGTGCGGAGACACGGGGAGGCTCACGGTGTGGGGAGAGGGAAAACGGGGCAGCCGCTGCGGAAAACGGTTCGGAGGCTTTATTTTCTAAAACGGGACTACTGTCTGATCTAGGAACCCCACTTCTGAGTACTTTTCCAAAATAACTGACATCAGGGTCTCAAAGGGCTGTCAGCCCCTTCCCTGTTCCTCACAGCAGCTAAGACATGCAGACAAGCTCAGAGCCCGCAGCAGGTGCACAGACACGCAAATTGTGGTGTGCACACAGAATGGAAAACTGTTCAGCCTGAGGAAAGGAGATTCTTCAGTGTGCAACGTGGACAAACCTTGCGGACATGAGGCTCAGGGCAGCAAGCCAGTCACAGAAGGACAAACACTGCACGGTTCCAGGGATACGAGTCAAAATCCCAGATGGGTGTGGAGTGCTGGGCGCCAGGGCTGGAGGAGGGCAGCCAGGGTTACTTATCACTGGCGGAAAGTCTCAGCCAAGCAATGGGGACAAGCTCGAAAGTTCTCAAGTAACGCCCGTTACTTAAACAATGGTCAAGAGGGTAGACCTCAAGTGTTAATGTAAGATGACCTAAAACTTTCAAAAAGATGAGTGCGTTCACACATGCACTTCCAGATCTTGTTTAAAATAGCATTTTTAAACAATTTCTTTCAATTTAAGCATTTGAAGGAAAAACCCATCATGTTTTCTGGGGCTTACAAAGTATTATAAACTCAGATCCACAGAATTTCATTTTGTTCTGAGGCCAGAAGCTTAAAAGATTTTTTTAAAATTAGGAGGGGCACCTGGGTGGCTCAGTCGGTTAAGCATCTGACTTAAGCTCATGTTATGATCGCGCAGTTCAGGAGTTCAAGCCTCGTGTCAGGCTCTGTGTGGACAGCTCAGAGCCTGAAGCCTGCCTCAGATTCTGTGTTTTCCTCTCTCTCTGCTCCTCCCCCACTTGTGTTCTCTCTCTCAAAAGTAAATGGATATTTAAAAAATTAAAATAAACAAAATTAGTAACATGGAGGGACTTGTGAGTAGGTCATTTGGTTAGGCATCTGACTCTTGATTTCTGCTCAGGGTATGATCTCATAGTTGGTTGGGCTCTGTGATGACAGCATGGAGCCTGCTTGGAATTCTCACTCTCTCTCTCTCTCTCTCTCTCTGTCTCTCTCCCCTCATCCCATTCTCTGACCGTCTTCTGCTTGCTCTCTATCTCAAAATAAATAAACATTATAAAAATGAGTAACACGGAATTCAACAAAACGAGTGTTGTTCCTGATCGTGCATGCCACGACCTGGTCTGGTGGTGACCACGGAGCGTGGTGCGCAGAGAAGCCTTTGCACGGATGCGACACAGGCACGGGGCTCTGCTCAGGCCTCCACGGCGTGCTGCCGAGGGCCGAGACGGCGCGTGAGCCCCAGCACCTGCAGGAAACACTCACCTTCAGGAGCATCCAGGAGACGCAGGTGAAGGGAGTGCTCATCTCCAGGAGCAGCGTGATCATAGCCAGGTAGTGGCCCGCCCTGAGGTTGACCACTGAGCCGAGGAAGCCCAGGAAAGCAAAGAGGTGGTGCACGACCAGAAACACGTCAAATGTCCGGAAAAGCGCGTTGGACACGTGAACTGCTACATTTTCAAAGAGAAAGAATCCTGTTGCCGTGGCCACGTGAAACCAGCACCAGTTCTGCTGGCCGCACGCCTTGTCAGCCTGCAGCACGGGGTCCACCAGCAAGGCCCAGAGGCCCGCGGCTGTGCTCTGAACGCCGAAGACAGCGCGGGTGGCCGCCAGGTTCCAGAAGACCTTCTCTCTGGCCGCCAGAGAGCGGTAGGTGGCGTTCAGGGACGAGGACAGCTGGTGGCAAACGGCGAAGACGCCCACGTAGAAGACGAAGCCGGCGACCACCAGCGTCGAGCGAACCTTCCAGGACGTGTAGTCCAGGTCGAAAATGCTCCCTGAGGTCCCGCCATCGCTCACGTGAGTCATTGTCCTGACTGTGTAATATTAAAGGCGTCCCAGGGCTAACGCAGGGCTCGGGGGCCCATGCCACGTCTTGTCCCACAAGCCACAGTCTGGGCAGGTGCGTCTGGACTCGTCATACATTCATCTCTGACCTGAAGAAGAACACAGGCTCACATGGCGTGGACTGAATGGGAACCGCCCCCACCTCCCTCCATGCGGCGTGGACTGGACAGGAACCTCCCCCTTCCTGCCTCCCTCTGCGTGGCGCGGACT
>PJEM01020382.1:0-13625 GCA_004023845.1 Helogale parvula
GCCATATTTCATTCTTTCTCATTGCCATGTAGTATTCCACTGTGTATATATACCACATCTTCTTGATCCACTCATCAGGTGATGGACATTTAGGCTTTTTCCATGTTTTGGCTATTGTTGACAGTGCTGCTATGAACATTGGGGTACATGTGCTCCTATGCATCAGCATTTCTGTATCTCTTGGGTAAATCCCTAGCAGTGCTATTGCTGGGTCACAGGGGAGTTCTATGGATAGTTTTTTGAGGAACCTCCACACTGTTTTCCAGAGCGGCTGCACCAGTTTACATTCCCACCAACAGTGTAGTAGGGTGCCCGTCTCTCCACACCCTCGCCAGCATCTGTAGTCTCTTGATTTGTTCATTTTAGCCACTCTGACTGGTGTGAGGTGGTATCTCAGTGTGGTTTTGATTTGTGTTTCCCTGATGATGCGTGATGTTGAGCATCACTTCATGTGCCTGTAGGCCATCTGGATGTCCTCTTTGGAGAAGTGCATGTTTATGTCTTCTGCCCATTTATTCACTGGGTTATTTGTTTTTTGGATGTGGAGTTTGGTGAGTTCCTTATAGATTTTGGATACTAGCCCTTTATCTGATATGTCATTTGCAACTATCTGTTCCCATTCTGTCAGTTGCCTATTAGTTTTCTTGATTGTTTCCTTTGCAGTGCAGAAGCTTTGTATCTTGATAAGATCCTAATAGTTCATTTTTGCTTTCATTCCCCTTGCCTTTGGGGATGTGTCGAGTAGGAAATTGCTGCAGTTGAGGTCAAGGAGGTTGCTTCCTACTTTCTCCTCGAGGGTTTTGATGGTTTCCTGTCTCACATTCAGGTCCTTCAGCCATTTTGAGTTTATTTTTGTGTATAGTGTAAGAAAGTGGTCTAGTTTCATTCTTCTGCACGTTGCTGTCCAGTTCTCCCAGCACCACCTGCTAAAGAGGCAGTCTTTTTTCCATCGGAAATTAATTGACCGTACATTTGTGGGCCCAGTTCTGGGTTCTCTATTCTATTCCATTGGTCTATGTGTCTGTTTTTGTGCCAATACCATACTGTCTTGATGATGACAGCTTTGTAGTAGAGGCTAGAGTCTGGGATTGTGATGCCTCCCGTTTTGGTTTTCTTCTTCAATATTACTCTGGCTATTTGGGGTCTTTTGTGGTTCCATATAAATTTTACTGTTCTAATTATCTAATTTATATTTAAATCCTCCATTTGGTAATTGCAGGCAATTCAGAGTCTCTCTCCCAACCTCATCTCCACAGAGTTACATCTGAATTCCTGGGCCTTACTCAGTGAGTGCGAAGGTGCCAGAGGCAGAGGGACACCTGGTGCTCTACGTTCCCCCAGCCCCCAGCCTCTGCCCACGCCTCCTCTCTCCCTTTCAGCCTTGGATCACTGCCACTCAGAGTACCACAGAGACTTCCTCTCCCAACCACAGACCTCCCCAGCCCTCTATAAGCCAACCTCCAACCCTCACGCTCCTCTAAGGAGCACTTTCCCTGCCCTGTGCTGTGCGGGCTCTGGGAAATGCCTGGGAGCATTTCCCTGCTTCCATAGGGTAAGAAGCCATCTCTGCTTAGACATTCCAGGTCCATACTGGCAATCGGAACCAAAGTCACAACACTGTCCTGGCCTTTGCCTAAATACAGGAGCACAGCCTTCCTCTGATATCTGGTTCCCCAGACTCGTGAGGGGCTTACATAGGATTGAGCCTAGACACAGGTGCACCCAGCCTCCTCAGGGTCCACAAACATGTGCCCCTCCTCCTTCCCCTCTAACGTCCCCCTCCCCTCACCAAGGGCACCATTTCCACATTGGGAAAGGGGGGAGAGATTGAGGGGTGCTAGAAAAGGCTTCTCTTACTCATCAGGCATCCTTCTAAAACTACTGTCTATGCACTGAGTCCTTTGGTGCCCCCATGAGGACCAGGCTTTGGAAAATCAAAAGCCAAGCATTGATTTCTGAATTCTGCTCTGTCACTTGTCCCCTGAGGGAATGAACGTGAAATGCCCTGGCTGTCTAGGCAGGGGGATGCACTGTAAGTAAAAAGAACGAAAGGAACAAAAACCTCAGTGAATAACTGGAAATGGTGTCCTGCCACACTGCCCATCGTCCTGCAGCTGCCTATGGCTATGGCTGTGTCTGCCTTCCTCTCCTGCTTTGTCCCTTTTGAACTTTCCCCTTCCAAAGTCCTTAGTAAAAACATCAAATAATTACATGCTGTAATTGCTGATTGCACAGGGACTGGAGGAAAGGGCAAAAGGGGCTTTTGACTAATCCTGTAGGGGTGAAACAGCATGAAAGTCCAAGAAACAGCAAATAGTAGGATGTGGTTAAAAAGTAGAGGGCAAGTATCCCATTTATGTTTTAAAAAAGACTTTGTCTCTAGACATACATACGTGAGCAAATGTACAGGAAAAAAACCCTGGGAGAGCAGTAAAATTGGGAAAGAGACTTCACATTTTTTTCTCTGTATGCTCCATATTCTTTAAATTATTTCAGTGGAGAACGTATCTGTGTTCTGTAGAAAACTGAAAGGTAGGGTGCATGTGGAAGATAAGCGACAGATAAAGGTGGACAGGCAAGAAAGATGGGGGGAAATGCCTTCGTTAGGAGTTGTATCTTTGTCATGAAGCTGGCAAAACACAGACAGAATTTAACAGTTCTAATTAGTATCCTTCAATTAGTAAATCAATACATACTTATTGTGGGAAATTTAGAAAATACAAAGAAATACAAAAATGAAAATTATTAGTAATCCCACCTCTAAGAGATAGCCAAGTGTTGACACTCTGGTCTATTTTCTACCAATCTTTTCTTTTTAATGTTTATTTATTTGTGAAAGAAAGAGAGCATGCGAGTAGGGGAGGAGCATAGAAAGAGGGAGACACAGAATCCAAAGCAGGCTCCAGGCTCTGAGCTGTTGGCACAGGCACCTCAGAGCCCGATGCGGGGCTTGAACTCACGAACTGTGAGACATGACCTGAGCTGGAGTCGCACACTTAATGACTGAGCCACACAGGTGCCCCTCTACCAATCTTAACACATGAATATTTTTACTTAATGGGAATCATTTTGTGCAAGAAACTTCATTTTGCTTTTGTGGAATTTTTGTCACTGTTTTTCTACCTACAAAAGTAACATGTTCACTATTGTAAAAATATTCAGATAGCTTATGAAGGGATATTTATGGTTAATAGTTTGGTGTATATTTTCCCAGTATATAAGTGTGTGTGTGTGTATGTGTGTGTATGTATGTGTATGTATATATAATGTTTTTATTTATTTATTTTGAGAGAGAGTGTGCATGTATACATGTGAATGGGGAAGGGGCAGAGGGAGAAGGAGAGAATCCCAAGCCAGCTCCACACTATCAGCACAAAGCCTGATGCAGAGCTTGAACTCACAAATCATGAGACCATGGCCTGGGCTGAAATCAAGAGTCAGACACTTAACCAACTGAGCCATACAGGCGCCCCTCCAAGAATTTTTCAATAAAATATACATTTCTTTAAATGAGATTATAACTGTTCATCAAATTACTCTTTTCATTTGGCAATCAAGCTCTCTTGACCATCTGATTTTTTCAGTTGATATAGATCAATATCATTCTTTGTACCAGACATAGTATATTTTATTATACAGAGTGCACCTTATTTAACCAGCATACCAATTGGCTAACTTAATTTACAAAAAATGTTTTAATGAATATTTGGTCTTGATATATATAATTTTGCACATTTATGCACATTTTTTCTGAGATAAAATTTCTGGAAATTGATTGTTAGGTCATATAGGATGCACATTTAAAAATTTAAAGGGTATTGCAAAATGCCTCTAAAGATGCTTTAGAAACAGTCCCAAAAACAGGGTATGAGAGTACTCTTATGAAAATCCTTAGCAACGCTTGGTCTTTTAATATTTGATGACATGATTGGCAACACACAATATATTATTATTTTACAAATATTTTCTTAGTTTGACATTTGCCTTTGATTTTATTATAATTTTAATTGTGCTTTTTGAAAAATATGTTAATTTTATGCAGTCCAACTTATGTTATTAAGATTTTTTTTAATGCTGACCCATATTTAATTGTGGAATTTTCATTTTATATTTAAATACTGAACCTAGCTGTAACTTACTTTGGTTTAAGAACTTAAGAATGCAGATCTTTTTAAATAAAAAATGTAGCAAGCATAAGACACATACAGAGAAGTGCTCAAAGCATAAGTGCACAAGTTGACGAATTTCCACAAAGTAAGTTTCATAAGCCTCCTATGTCACACCCCTGCGTGCCACACCATGCACCGCACCACCCAGTACAGAAAACAGAACACGACCCACACCCAGGAAGCCCCCTTAGATTCCCCTTTCAGCCGTCTCCTAGGCAACCACTATCCTGACTTATATCACCATAAGATTAGTTCTGCCTGTTTCGGTATCTGGCTTCTTTTTCTCAGAATTACGCTTTTAAGATTCATCCATGTCTTTGTATGTAATTATAGATTACTTACCCTTATTCCTGTATACATTCCATTGTATGAATAGACTATGATTAATTTATCCATTCTACTGCCGTTGGACATTTGGGTTACTTCTAGTTGGAGGCTATTAATAATACAATATGAGTGCCATGAACATCCTTTTTTTTTAAGCTTTGTTTATTTATTTTGAGAGAGGAAGCACACACAAGTGGGGGAGGAGCAGAAAAAGAGGAGAGAGAGAATTCCAAGCAGGTTCTATGCTGTCAGTGCAGAGCCTGACACAGGGTTTGATCCCACGAACCATGAGATCATGACCTGAGCTGAAATCAGGAGTTGGACATTTAACCATTCTTATATATGACTGTTTATAACCAAACATTCTTATATATGACTGTTTATAACCATATATACACATGTCTGTTGGGTAAATACCTAGGCATGGAATTTAGAGTATGAAGCATGTGTGTTTGGCTTTTATAGATACTAGCAGAATGACTTTATATTCCCACCAATAATACAGAGTTCATTTGTTAATATTCTCGTCAAAACTTGGTATTATCTGATTTTTTAATTTTGTCCATTCTAGTGGATATGCAGAGAGATGTATTTTAACTTTAATTTATATTTTCTGGGGTACCTGGGTGGCTCAGTCGGTTAAGCGCCCAGCTTCGGCTCAGGTCATGATCTCGTAGTTTGTGGGTTCGAGCCCCACATCAGGCTCTGTGCTGACAGCTAGCTCAGAGCCTGGAGACTGTCTTCAGATTCTGTGTCTCCCTCTCTCTCTGACCCTCCTCTGCTCATGCTGTCTCTCTCTGTCTCTCAAAAATAAATTTAAAAAACATTAAAAAATAAAAATAAATAAAAATAAATTTACATTTCCCAGGGAACAAATGAAGTTGAGTACCTTTCAATATATGTATTGACCATTTGAACATCTTCTGTGTGAACTGTTTATTTACTTTTTTTTTTGTCCTTTTTAGTCCTTTTTCCTTCTGGGATATTTGCCTTTCCCTTATTGATTTTTAGTTCTTTACACTATCTTCTACTCTATGATTTATCCTTTCATTTTCTTCATGTGTCTTTTGATCAGTAGTTCTTGACTTCAAGCATGCCTGGGTGGCTCAGTCAGTTGAGTGTCCAACTCTTAATTTCAGTTCAGGTCATGATCTCACAGATGGAGCCCCAAGTCGAGCTCCATGCTGCACATGGCGCCTGCTTAAGATTCTTTCTCTCCCTCTCTCTGCCCCTCCCCTCCCCTGCTAGCGCTTGCTTTCTTAAAAAAGAAGAAGAGGAAGAGGAAGAAGAAGGAGAGGAAGAAGAAGTTGTTCTTGATTTCAGTCTAACCTAGTTTTTCAATCTTTTCCTCTATTGTTAGTGTTTTTGTGTCTTCTTTAAGAGATGTTTGCTATCCCAAGGTTACACAGATATTCTCTTATGTTTTCTCCTAAGATTTTTATTGTCTTAACTATTATATTAAATGTACAATGAAGCTGGAATTAACTTTTGTGAATAGTTTGAGAAAGAAGGATAGATTCATTTTTTCCATATGGATATTAAATTGAACCAGCTCTAGTTATTGAAAAGATGCCCTTTCTCTTCCACATTTCAGTGTTATCTTTGTTATTAATCAGATGATCATATTAAGGTCTCTTCCTAAATTTCCTAGTATGTTCCACTGGGCCTTTTGCCTATCCTGGCACAAATACCACAGCCTTAATTACTACAGCTTTATAATAAGTCTAGATATCTGGTAGTGGAAGTTCTCTTAGCTTTGTTCTTATTCTTCATGATTGTCTTAGCTAATTTGGGCCCTTTTCCTTTCCATACAAATTTCAAAGTTAGTAAATGTCCACTTAAAAAACCTATTGGAATTTTGAATGGTTTGCACAATCTACAGATAAATTTGGGGGAATTAACATCTTACAACATTGAGTCATCCAGTCTATGAACATGGTATATCTCTCCATCTACTAACGTCTTATTTAATTTCTGTCAATGCACATTCTTGTTTTCAATGTAATGGTCTTGTACACCTCTATTACATTTATTCCTACAAATTTGATGTTTTTGAGGCTATGGTAAGTGGTATCATTTTTAAATTTCATTTTCTGTTCTTCATTACTAGTAATAAAGAAATACAATTGATTTTTACATATTGACCTTGTTCCCATCAGCCTTGTTACATTTTCTTATTAATTCCAAGAGTTTATCTATAGATTCTTTCAGATTTTTGAATACACAATCATGTTGCCTCCTAATAGTGATAGTTTTATTTCTTACAGTCCAATCCATGTGTCTTTTATACTTTTGCTGTCCTTGTTACAATTCTAATGCAATGTTAAATAGAAGTTGTGATTGCAGACATCCCAGGGAGAAGGCTTTCAACATCCCACCATTAGGTATGATGTTTGCTTTAAATTATTTGTAGGTACTCATTATCAGATTTAGGAATTTCCTTTTCCTGAGACTTACCCTTCTTTATCAGGAATCAATGTTGAATTTTATCAAATCTTTTCTCTGCATTTATTGAGATTAATGTATATATTTTTTCTTCATTCTGTTATTGTCAGAAATCATCTTATTTTCAAATGTTAAACTATTTGTGGGGTACCTGGGTGACTCAGTCAGTTAAGCATCCAACTCCTGATTCCAACTCAGGTCATGATCTATGGTTGTGAGATCACACCCTGCATTGGGCTCCATGCTGGGTATGGAGCCGCTTAAGGTTCTCTCCCTCCCTCTCCCTCTCCCCCACCTCTTAAAAAAATGTTAAACTCCTCATGAATTCCTGAAACCTGTCCCACTTGTTATGGCATATTATCCTTTTTACATATGATTGAATTCATTTTGACTATATTTTGTTTAGGATTTCTGTATCTATGTCCATGAGAGAGTTCAGTCTTTAATTTTCTCTTCTTGTGATGTCCTTGTCAGGTTTTAGTATAAATTTTTTCTTGAGAATGAACTGGGACGTGTTACTTCTTTTTCTATCCTCTGGAAAAATGTGTAAGATTGATGTTATTACTTAATTTAACATTGGGAAGACTTTACCAGAGTGAACAAATGGACCTACAGAGATTCTTTGTTCGTTTCATTCGTTTATCTGTTTGGTGGGAAGGTTTTTAATAATGAATTAAATTATTTAAGAAGCATAGCTCCACTCACATTTTCTATTTCTTCTTGTGTTAGTTTTGACGTATCACGCTTTTAAAGAAATTTGTTTAGGGGAGCTGGGAGGCTCAGTCAGTTAAGCATCCGACTTCAGCTCAGGTCATGATCTCACGGTTTGCGGGTTTGAGCCCCACATCAGGCTCTGTGCTGAAAGCTCAGAGCCTGGAGCCTGCTTCAGATTCTGTGTCTCCCTCTCTCTCTGCCCCTCTTCCATTCATGCTCTGTTTCTCTCTGTCTCAATAATAAATAAACATTAAAAAAATTTTAAGAAATTTATTTCATCTAAGTTGTCAAATATGTTGACATAAAATTGTTCATAATATCCTCTTATTAATAATCTATTTTAGGAGCATCTTGTTGTCTCAGTCAGTAGAGCATGTAACTCTCAATCTTAAGGTCATGAGTTCAAGCCCCATGCTGGGCATAGAGCCTACTTTAAAAAAAAAATAAGAATAATAATATATTTTATCCTTAAATGTCTAACCACTTTTCTCAAAACCACTTGTTTAACAATAACTTTCTTAGTAATTTAATAAGCCATTCAAAAATATGTATTGGTTCAAACCATGACCCAGACAGTACTCTAGTGCTAGGAATAAGCATTAAATAAAACAACGCTCCTACTTTACAAAGCTTAAACTTACTGAGTAAAATAGACAATAAACAAGATAGTGACTAGTGTTAAGAGGAATACAGCAGGGTAAGAGTGCGTGGAGGGGGAAGGAGGGACTATTTTATCTGCAAATATCAGAGAAGGTCACTTTGAAGAGGTTATATCTGGTCATAGATCTGAATGATGTGAGGGAATGAACCACAACAAGATGAGAAGGAAGAACTGCAAAGGTTGTAAGATGGTAATGTACTTGGAATGGTCCGGAAAGGGCAAAAAGGCCAGTGCAACCATAGCAGAGTGAGTGAGAGGAAAAGAAGATAAATTTAGAAACCTAGGTAGGAGCCAGATTGTGCACAGTCCTATAGACTGTGGTAATGATTTGGGGTATCCCAAATGTAATAGGAAAAGGCAAGTAATGCAATATGATTTATATTTTACAAGACCCCTCTAACTAATGTGTAGAATAGACTGGGGGAGGCTATTGCAATAATCCAAGCAAAGGATGGTTATAGTTTGTATTATGGTAGGAACAGTGGAGGCCAGGAGAAGTGCTCAGATTCGGGCTACATTTTGAAGGCAGACTCAACAGGACTTCCTGTTGGCCTAAATGTGGAAGTTACAGGAAAAAGAAGAGCCAAGGATAACTTCTAGGCTTCAGGTCTGAGCAACTGGGTAGATGGTGGTGCTCTCTTACAAGCCTGAGAATAAAGGGAAAGGAGTAGGTTTGCGGTAGGGAAATTGAAAATCAGGAGTTTGGTATAAGACATGTTAAGTTTCTGATCTTGTTAGACATTCAAGTGTAGAATCAAAATGGTCTGAATTGCAGAAGAATGATGAAAACTGGAGATATAGGCTTAGGAGTCAGGTACAAATACATATTTAATGCCCTAAAATGGGATAAATTGATCTAGGAATGGAGAAGAGGTCCAAGACCTGAGCTCTGCGATACTCCAACTTTAAAAATTGGGAAGAGAGGTTCCATAGCAAAGATGACTGAGGAGTATCCAATCCAATGAGGTGAAATTCCCATACGTTTGTGTTTCTGAATTCAACACTCTCAACTCCCCTGATCTTTGAGTTGATTCTTCTGTCAGTTCCAAATAATAAATAATCCAACTCAAATAAGCTTGAGCAATAAAAGAAAAACTAGGTATGGCTCTAATAAGGTCACTTGGATACAGTTTCTCTCCTATGCAGTTTCTCTGCTATGCTTTCCTACATGGTGGCTTCATTGTTGGTTTAATGTAATAATGACGAGGATGGGGTCCCACAAAAAGGGGGGGGCATATCACTAGTGACCTGGAACAACCTTAAACCAAATTCACAGCTTGTGGCTCTGTAAAATCAAGGTGGTATAAAACCATCCTAAAAATCCGTGCAAAGGCTGGCCAGTGATTACAACTTACATTTTCCTTTTCACCTTGCTTCTCTCAGTAACTGGGTAACCTTCTCTTCTGTCCCTAAGGCATGGGAAGAAATGGCTTTCCTTTTGGGTCACCTTTACCCTGCATAGTTTCAGTTTTATATGGAAAGAGTCTCCTATGAGACTCTCCACCTTGGGCGAGCTATAGACTTTGACTTCTAACCTCCTTGTCCTGCAAGGCTGCCAAAACCAAAGCCCTATTTACTAGTTCTCAGGTAAAAGCAACTTAAGCATTCCAGAGATCTGCACATCCCTCTGGTTCCCACTGACCATAGATTTCAGCCTGATAGTAGTCCCTTTAGTATTTTTAAGGAAATTTAATTTTTTCAATTTAAAAAATATACCCAACATTTTAATATTTTTCAGCAGGAACTTCAGTCCAAATAACCTTGCCTACCACTGTCAGAAACCAAAGTCTACCATTTCCTTCTTCATTACCATTGAATGAGCTAGTTTTCCTTGGCACCTACAGCATTTGCACAGGGTTCCTCTTGCCAGGGGAGGGGAGGACAACTACCATACTCTTTCAAATGAGCTATTTTTGCAACCCAAAGGCCGTCTTCCTCCCCACTCCCATAGAGACCCAATACTTCCCATAAACATGGCGGCTTGCCTGTGTGGTTTTTCAGGCAACCTCACTTCTTTTGCTTCTTGGAGCCAACTACAGCCAGGAGGGCATATTCCGCCAGCTGTACACCCAATGCTCATAACACTTGCTACAAGCAAGGGATAAAACATCAGGGTGCATTTTGCCCTTAAAGAGCTTTCCAGAACTTTCTAAGATCTGTAGTTACTGGGCTCTCTCTCACCATCTCCACGCTTTACTCTTCATTTCCTCCTGCTTGCTTCCACCTGATCTCATCTACTCAGGACAGGTTTCACACACAGTCCTGGGTTCTGGATTACATTTCTCTCCTAATTTTGCCAAAAATAGAAGAGTTTTCAAGGTTTTCATTATTATTTTTTCACCTTCCTTATTGCTTTTGAATGTTGGTTTGGTTTTTTGTTTTGTTTTGTTTTGTTTTTCACAAAAGAAGAGGAAATGCCAACTAACACTGCAATGTTTTTATTCAAAGGTTGGAATTATCTTGACTCTTCTCTTTCTCTCACATTTAATACCAAATATATCCTCAAGTCCTGCCAATTTCATCTTCAAAATATATTCAGAACTTGTCCACCTCTCACCCCCTCCACCACTGTGTTTTATCTGGACTACTGCACTGCCTTCTAATCAGTTGTCCTGGATTCATTTAGCTGCCTTACTGTCTCTTCTCCATAAAACATTTACATTTTTCAAGACAGAAGCCAGATATGCCACCTGTGCTCAAAATCTTCCAATTGCTTCCTATCTCACTAGAATAAAATCAGTCTTTAATGTAATTATAAGGCCCTATATTCCCTCCATACCCCCTCTCATTATTCGTTGCTGCATCCCAGCCACAATACCCTCCTTGCTGTTCTTCAAACAAGTCAAACATAGTCCTACCTCAGAGCCTTTGCACTTGCTGAATCCTGTGCAGGGAATGCCGCACCCCCAGGTTTCCCCATGGTTCACTCCTCACTTTATTCACATCTCTGCTCAAATATCACTCAATTAAGAGGCCTTCCTTGATCCACCTCTCTAACATAACAGCATTACACCCACATCCACTCTGTTTCCTTACTCGGTTTATATTTCTTCCTTGCACTTATCACCATCTTACATATTTTATATTTATTCACCTTTTTTATTCAGAGTTTTTTTGTTTTCCCCTATCAAAACTCTCTAAGAGCAAGACCTTTGTCTGTTTTTATTCACTGATACATCACAAGAATCCAGAAGAGGGCCTGGCCCTCTAGTAAACACTAGTAAATACCACTGAATGAACACTGTGGCTACAGAGGAACCCTGCTGCAGGAAGTACAATGAAAGCAGAGACCGGGCAGCTCCACTTCTCGGCTGCCACGCACCTGCCACCCAGCTTCTTTGCTCACTCATCTACCTTTCCCATGTCACTAATGTCAGCCTGAATCTGGACGTCCTTCCTGCCTCAGGCTCCTCAACTCACCAATTCAGTATCCAAATCCCAAATATCTAACTGGTCCACCTCAGTCCAAGAACTCATCCAAAGTCCCTGTAGCCATTGCTGGTGGAGGGGGTAGAAGGGGTTTGTGGATATGTCTGTTCTTATGCCAAGTCAACCTCTGTAGGCACTCTACAAAGGGGAAAATGGCGGGGGGATCATTAATTCAAATATAGAACAAGCCTCCACCAAAGCATCATTGACACTGGCAGAGAGCATGTGCATAATAACCTCTATAAGGGGGCCTCTAATCCAAATGCCTAAGAGTCCTGGCAAGGACTAGAAATGAGTGAAGAGGGCAGGGTGGGGGGATGGCAAGCTAGGACCAGCCATTATTACTGACTATTGCCAAGGAGGAATGTGGGCCTGGTGTTGCCAGACCTCCCGACGGTTCAAGAAAAGCCAAGAAATTTGGAAATTTTATTGTGAAATCTCTCACTTTTTAAATGATGACAACTAATCCAATTTAAAGTAAAATAAAATAAAATAAAATCACTGTGCGGACCAAATAAAACACATCTGCTGACCAAATCTGGCGGAGGGCTACCAGTGTGTGATTCTCAAAAATAGGACACAAGTAATTTATCACACTCAAAAGCAAGGTTTCCCGGGGGGTTCTGTGTGAGGATTTCATTGGCAGTAGTGACCAGGCTCTCGGTCCCTTTCCCAGCACCTGCTCTTCTCTACTGACCCTCCTACAAACTCCCACCAACTTTCACCTCGAGAGACAAGGCTTGGTGGAAAACATTCAGGCTTTTGGTTAGACTTGGATTAAAACCCAGTGCTGCCTCCTAGCATTCCTCAACCTCTCAGTTAAACTTGAGCCTCAGTTTCTTCATCTGCAAAAGAGGAATACTAATTCCTATCTAGAAGGGTCCTAACAGAGTTAATATAAGTAAAGTGCCTGGCACGTAGTAGAGGCACAGGGTAATAACTACTAGGAACAGAGCAGGAGCTGCCTTCCCCATAGAGAGGGGTGATCCCTGAAAATCCACGACTGTGGATACAGGATGTTCATAATAAGCCGATGCCGCCTAAACGTCTTTGTGGAATAAGGAGAGGATAAAAATGTATTTAGTAAATAAAATAAGGATGGGAACTACATCCATTCGAGCATCCAGAACTTTACACTAAAGTATTTGCTTGTGAACCTTGTCCAGAATGTCTACATTTATAGAAACCAGCACTAATTAAAATTCATAGACATCAATTATCTGCTTCTTCAAGAACTCTCAACTTTTACAGCCATTTTTTGGTATGCCTATTTCAACACAACACCAAATCAAGTAAATGCATGCCAATTCTCCAATGGCCTAAATATATATATATATTTAATCCTTTAGCTCCAGGAAACACAACTAAAAAAAAAAAAGAAAGCCACGTTTGCAAAGCCTAAAAACTGCACTGCCATCCCCGTCTCACATGGACATCCTGGAACGACAACAGGACAGCCCTACATCCGCTAACAAGCCAGGGAAGCAAAGAAGGACCCACAGCGACTGGAAATAATACCCATCCCTTGCCCCGTGCTTTCTAGCGAGGAGCCAGGCAGTGAAGACCCCTCAGGCCACACGGAACACCTGACTTTCCACCACACAGCACACATGCAGTGAGTCATGAAACAGGAAAGGGGTCATCCCACAAGGAAACCCACAAGGAAGCTCCCTCCAGGAACCAGGAGGGCCCTCAGCTGCAGAACCCAGAAACGCGTTCCTACCAGCAGAGACTGGAAGGAAGTAGGCGTCTCCATCAGTGAGGCTTAAAAAGAAAGAAACCTGTCCCCAGTCACCTGCACTTGGAAGAACAGAGCTCCCCCATTCTGGATCTGCCGGGGCCTATTCCTAACTCCCGGCCTCTCAAGGCCCTCAGAGTTA
>PJEM01020383.1:0-13623 GCA_004023845.1 Helogale parvula
TCGGCTTCCTCTTTTGTTATAACTCTGTCTTCTAATTCGCCTATTCTCCTTTCTGCTTCTTCAGTCCATGCAGTGGCAGCCTCCACTTTATTATTCACCTCACTTATATCCTTTTCTAACTTGTCACAGCTATTTTGAAGGTTCCTAGTCTTTGTATCAATATCTTCTCTGACGGCTTCAATGATTTTTTCAAGCCCAGTGATGTTTCTTGCGTCTGCTTTGAGCAGTTCTGTAGCTCTGATTTCTTCCTGTAATTGCTTGAGAGGAGAATTCTTTCGTTTCGTCATTTTGGCTAGCTTTCTGTCTCTCGTCAGTGTTAAAAGCTTGTTCTGCTCTGTACGTTTGTCAGTATTGCTCTGCTAAAGGAGGCTCTTTGACCTCCCAAGGCCTGTCATTTCAGGTGATGTTCTTTAATGGTGTCTCTCGCTTTCTCTTGTTATGCCTCTGATTAATTTATTTCCCTAATCAGTGATATTTGGGACTCTCCATCATGTGTGCTTTGGCTTGTTTCTTGAGGTAGTCCTGAAATGGAAAACAAACAGACAAACACACAGGGAACAAAAGCACACAAACACACAGACAGGTCAAGAAAGCAGGCAAGCCAAAAAGGGAAAGAAAAAAAGAACAGAACAGAAAAGAAAGACAGGAAAGGAAGAAAAGAAGGTGGGGGGGCAGAAACAGCCAGAGATAAAGGACAGTCTGAGAGCATAAAGCCTTCGGAGGGGAGCATTAAGAATGAGTTAAGGAAAAATATATCTGGATGGTAAGAATTGACCTAAGCACTGCAGTGCATAAATGTTGGTTTTTCCCAGACTCCAGGGAAAAAAGGGAGAAAGGAAGGAAAAAGAAATATAGAAAGGAGAAAAACAAGGGGGAAAATTAAAAATAATAAGAAAAAAAGAAAAAATTTTTTATATTTTTTAATAAAAGAAAAAGAAAAAGAAAAAAAGCAGATCTCCAGCACAGAAGGGCATGGTTTGACATAGGTGTTCGGGTCTCAAGGGCTGCTCTCTGAGGCCCCGCCTTAGAGGTTGCAGGGAGAAGAATGGCGGCGCCCCAATCCCCCCTCAGACCTGCGTTGCCAGCCACTCTCTTGAGTCCAACTTCCCCGGGACAGAAGGGTCAGATTGCTTTGGGTTTCTCCTCAGAGTCTCCAGTCCCAGTTCTCACTCACTCAGGCATCCATGAGGCTGTTATCAATTAAGAGTCTGTGCCCACACCTCCGTTCTTGGAGATCAGAATATTGTGGCTTTTAATTCTTCTCAGTTTGATAGCTGCAGGCGTGGGGAGACTACAGAGCTCCTTCCTTCTCCAACATCTTGCCACTCTCCCTGGGAGGGACATATTTCAAATTTTAGATTTTTCGAGATTTTAGAAATATGGTGGATATGATATATTTTCTATATCTCTCCAAATACTTATCTTGCTATAATCACTATAATCGAACACATCAAAATTTCTGCAGCAAAACATCTAAATAATCACACCAGGTAGCATAAGTGAGAACTATAAGTAGCTATATATGTTTAAATCAGATGTTGCTGTGAAATGAATTTGCTGCCAATGTAAAATTTTATTTTATTTTATTTTGGTTTTGGTGGTCAGAGCTTTTTGAATTTTGAAATTGTAAATTAAGGATTGTGGATGTGTATTAGTTTTATAAAATGTGCATAAATGGAATAGCAATCATCATATTCTATGAATTTTAGCTATGAAAAGCATTTATATACTAATAATACATGCACAAACAATGAATATTATTCAACTGAAAATGATGGTATAACCATGTTGGGAAGATTGTACTGGGAAGTACACATTAATAATATAACCTTTATTTCCTGAATATGAATAGTCTATAGGTATGTAAAGAGATAAATCTCTAACTTCCCTACATAGACATTGCTTAAACTGAAAAACTAAGAGGAAGCAATACAGTTCTTATTTAGCAACATGGAGTTAAATGCCAAGACATTCTAAAAAAAGGTAAAAATGATTGTTTCTATGTTCTAGAAAATGGGAAAGTGGTAAGAGAGAATCATAAATCTGTTACTTTTCATAAGTTTCAAAGGTTTTATTTGACTCTTTAAATTGTATGAAAGAAGTAATGTAAACTTTTTTCAAAAAAGTAATTGTTAAGTACCTAGTATGTTCAGGATACTGCACATAAGTAAGATATAAAAACCATTCTACTTGGGGTCAGCCATGTATCCATAAATAAAATGACCAGGACTACCAGATGTATATGATAACAGTCACTGGAGGTTTAGTCAACAGCAGTACTGAAGAGGGTAGAAAATGGTTATTAAAGGAGTGTGCTTGAGCTGACTTACAAATGGGTAAATCAGTACTTGTGCTCATGTTACACCTTTGCTGACAAAAGGGCTTACACTCTGACTGGGATTTGGATATCTGAAATGAAGACTTGGGGAAATGGTATCATTGCTGAGGTTTTATATTGGCAAAGAAATGGAAATGCCATTAAATGAAGGCCAAAGGGAAGTCAAAGAATCACAAAACAACAAAAGTATGTCTTTGTAACATTAATTCCAGAAATAGGTGGTTTTCACGTCATTCTACTAAAGCAGTGGTTCTCAACGGGGGACTATTTTGTTGCCATGAGTACTTCTGACAATGTCTAAAGATGTTTTTCACTGGAGAAGTGCTACTGGCAGCAAGTGGGTAAAGGCTAGGTATGCTACTAAACATCCTACAATGCATAGGACAACACCCACAAAAGAGAATTATCCCATGCAAAATTACTGCAGAGCTGAGATTGAGAAACCCTGTCCTAGATCATCCAATCCTGTCCCCGTGCAGTGGTGGCCTTAGAGGGGAACAGGAATTGACACATGTATTATATCTTAAAAGATTCCAGGAAAACCTCCTAAACACACTTATCTCCACAAGTTGATTGCTGGTACTCTAAAATTTACCATTAAACGCATTTTTTTGGGTCAAAGCATTGCACATCTGGAAGTTCCCAATTAAAAAGAAAAAGTAACCCACTAAAGGAGCAATATCAAATGAGTTTCATCTTAACAGTGAATCTGATCAACTGGAAGGGGTTACCAAGAATACTGTGTTAAAAAGATTGTGAAGACTCATCTGGGTTCTGTATAGGAAAAGACCATGGCTGACTTATAATATATAAACAGACACAGGAAAATAAGTGGAGACATGTCCTACATGTTTGCCTTTAACATCTTCTACTGAGTTCAATTATCAGGTCTGTTTTTCGGCTTTGCAGGGAGTCATTGTAGAAATAAAAGTAATTCTTGACTGTACAATTAAAGACAGTATGGTAGACAGTTTAAAGACCTATAAAGATGTCATGCCCTAATCTCCAGAACCTGTGAATATGTTATGTTATACAGCAAAAGAGAGTGAAGACGGAAGATGGAAGTAAGGTTACTAGTGGCTGACCTCAAAATAGGGAAATTATCCTGTTATTCATATGGGCCCAAAGTGATCACAGGGATAAAAAGTGAAAGTAAAAGGAGGAAATTAAGAATCAGAATGAAATGTGATGACAAAAGCAAAGTCAGAAAGATATATAAGAGAAAAACTTGACTGGCTGCTGCTTGCTTTGAAGATGGAAGGAAGAAATAGGCCATGAGGGAAGCTTCTACACAGTAGAAAAAGCAAGAAAACGATTCTCCCCTAAAATCTCCAGAAAGGAATGCAGCCCTGCTGATACCCTAATTTTAACCCAATGACACCATTTCAGACTTATGACCTTCAGAACTGTCTGATAGATAATAAATTTGTGCTATTTTAAGCCTTAAGATTGTGGTAACCTGTTTGAAACAATAGTAAACTAATGTAGTGGGGAAGCACAAAATTTTGGGAAAATTATTATTAGCAATATTGGGTCAGATAGGGCAAACCAAAGTAGGGCTCCAATGTGATGAACTTTGGGCCTCTAGAGGGTAACAACAAAGTTCTGAGAACAGCAGATAGAAGTGACCCTTTATCCCTGAAAGGGAAAGGGTCCTGAGAGAAAACAGTTTATGACAAACCTAACTTCTTAATTGTGTTCCTAAATACAAACCCTGGACCTGGGTCTCCAGGAAAAGATGGAAGTAAAGCAGGTTTTCCTTGTAGAGTCTGGCAGAAAGATTCCTGAGGAGGAGTAGAGACTTATTGAATAGCCAAAAGAATCAGTCACTTTATTGTTCCCATCAGGCACTCTAGTTTCCCTAACATGAGCCTGGCCAGCAGCTTACCTGAATTAACACGAGGAACAGCTTTCCCAACCAGCTCATGAGTTGCAAATCTGGGACATTTTTGAGGTTTGATTCCAAGCTATTCCTGCAATCCTTGAATAATCGCCATCTCCATTCAAACCTATGCATGTTTTATTTGTGTAAAAACTCTTAGCCAGAGTCCTTTATTACTTTCAGTTATATGATTGATTATCTTAAGCCACACTAGCAGTAGACTAAAAGATCAAAAACAGAAAAATCTGCTTACACGGTCTTTGGATCTGAAAACCAAGTGGAAACATTAATACCGTAAAGCTGAAAGCAGTTACTGGATAGAACTCCTAAGAACCTTGAACAACCTATTGAACCAAAACAACATCCTGCCCCACAAATGCTTTCAATTCATGTTGTGAAATAAAACAGACATCATGTTTTTACCCTTAGAATATAAAACACGCTATTGACCTTCCAGTGCTATGAAAGAAGATATACAATTTCAATTTCAGAAAGTAGGATAAGTCTCCAGTTCTGTTGGAAAACAATTATGGTTTCATGTTTGTTTTTTTCAGGTTGAACCTATTGCAAGATAATTATTTCAAAATGAGTCTCTTTCCCAATCCTCTGGAAAAGAATGCTTGGTATGTTTTGATTGGTCAGTGTGCCATCATGCGTTTTATGAGCTCTCTTCGCTTAATCTGATGTTAATGTATGCTTTTTAGGCAAAGGAGAAAGACTATGCCCAGAGGTAATAGTAGTAACACCTGAATAACCCATCATATATTTACTTGGTTTAATATGCCAGAGAAAGGAAGGCAACTTTGTCTTTTGTTTTAATCATATTCTTCTATAAAGCCTTCCCTGACTAGCTTGAAAAGCACCATACAGTTCTCCATCATAACTCTCAATGAATACATTCAATGTCTGAATGAGTAATAACCTATTCAATGTCTTCTCTGTTATATATTGTAAGCTCCAAGAAGGTAAGGACCATGTTGGTTTTATTCTATGTCCTACTCCTATTGCCTAATACTGTGCCTTTACAGTAAAATTTACACAGTAAATTTTATTTGAACTTATTCTAAGTTAATAAATAAATGAACAAGCAATTGTTTCCTTCTCTAAGAGCTGAGAGTTTAATCCCAAGATGCTTTCAAAATAGCTCTTTCTAGAGAAATATTAAATGACATGGAGATTTTCTAAACATAGTGTTTGTTGAGAAAACATTTTATTTATTCAGCAACATTATGAAAACACTCTAATCTGGCAATCTCTTCAGCATGTTTACATTTATTTGTATTTGGTATTTCTTCTTTTCTAACTTTTTATTATTTATATGTCTTTACTTTGCATGCTTTTAGACTCCCTCCCTGTCTGCTCTAGTTTTTGGATGCTTCAAGTAAAGCACCTTAGCTGTCCTACTTCAGGTTCAACATTAAATACTGGCCTTAGCCCATTCCAACCCCTCAATAAGCAGAGATCAGATGCAGTTTGATTTTATCAGAGAAATGGGATCCTAGTGAAGGAACTCTCAGACATTATACATGAAATAGAAAAATGATCAAAGTTGACCTTGAAATTCTGTTCTCTCTCTTATACGTTTCTTCTTCCAATCAAATAAGCATAAGAAAGTAGGTAAATTTACAAGGGGATGGTTTATGTTCTCAAGTTTCAAGAAATAGGGCCTCCAGGGAAAAGGTGAGTCTAAGCAGAATCAAATCTATGCTCACATTTGTTGTTCATCTTGTACCATTTCAACTCTTTCCTTCCTCCAGTCTTCAAAAATGTGGATTTTAGCAACTCTGTCAACCTTGCCTTTCACTGCAAAAAAAAAGTTTTGCCATTTAATAACAGGAGTACAGTCTGTTAAAAAATGTGCAAGTGGTGCCAAAAGCATTATTGTGTGAGAGTTCCCAACCTTGCCCCTCTGTGACTATGTGCTTACCTCCAGGGCTTCTGGGAAGCCAATCAGTACAGTGGATACAAAGATCCTAGCATTGGAAGATAATAGCCTGAGGATGGATATATATATATATATATATATATATATATATATATATATATATATATATATTTATCTTTAAAAAAGAAAAAAAAACTTACGTTGTGGGGGGAGGGGAGGGAGACCAGAACTCTGAGTGTATACAGAGGTGATAAATAGATGTGGTGGGCTGAGAGAGTCTTTGGAAAGAACTTTGGAGTAGATAGGGAATGGGATGAATGAGGAAGAAGTAATTTTAAGGAGTTCTCCTAGATATTATTTTGTCATTCTTTGAGAGTCTTGGCAAATATTTGAATTACCTTCTGATTAGTCTCTATTGTCAATCATATTTATCTGAATGTGATGCATCATACAGACTGTATCACATGAGGTCCCATGTTTAAATGGGCTCTTTCTCCCTTGTTTCCTTCATCTCTTATATAGGAAAACCAACACAAATGGAACACAACCAATCAGAGTTTTCTTTTTTCTATTTTTTAACATATATTCATTCTTTGAGAGACAGAGTGTGAGTGGGGTGAGGCAGAGAGAGAGAGAGAGATACAGATCTGAAGCAGGCTCCAGGCTCCAAGATGTCAGCACAGAGCCTGAAGCGGGACTTGAACTCATGAACCGAGATCATGACCTGAGCTGAAGTTGAACACTTAACCGACTGAGCCACCCAGGTGCCCCACCAATCAGAATTTTCGAAGGTAATTTAACCTTTATTTTCCCAGAGGACACATAGGAGAAACAAATAAGTAAAAGAGAGTTATTCTGTTAGAACAAGAAATTCTGTTAGAACACACATACACACAGCTGTTGAAGGATATATACATTCCAATCTTTATACTTTCTCCATTTACAGCCCTAATCCATAAAAGATGAGCACTCAACTAAAGTTCAGAATGATGACCCTGGGACACTATTAAAATCTCACTTTTTGTACATACTAAAGAAAGAAAAATAACCAGAAGAGATTTTGGCATAAAACACAACCCTTTCTAGCCCTGGGCATTGTAGTTAATGGCAGTTTGCTGCACACCTGTTTGGCTACCTTAAAGACCCAGCATACAATTAAAAAAGGGAACAGTGACTTGTGGCCACACAGATGATAAAGGAATCTCACCTTAACACACCAATCATTTTTGTTCTGTTTCTTTTTTTTTTTTTTTTTCAAAAAATGGGACTATATCAGCAGCACCTGAAAGAAACACACTGAAACCTCTATGCCCGAAGAAATTCTAAAACATTGAAGGGCAAAACCAGTAAACTTTCCTCTTTCTCACTGGAAACTTTTCCTCAAAATGACAAGTTTCTACCAGTTTTATTTACACTTCCTGAACCAGGACAAAGAATCAGTCCCTTACACTCACACAGCATTTATAGGCATTACTGTGGCCAGCTTTTTTTTGGTCTCCTTTCAATTCTGTTGAGAAGAAAACCCTGAATTTCAGCCTTTGTTGACAGCTTTCATTCCAGGCCACATAACTGGCAAAACTCTGAGTCCTAAGACCTCGCAAAAAGATGCTTAGGAATCTGAAGCAGGTACCACTGCTTATTTTAGCAATAGAGATCTTGTGTTTCATTTGCCACAGTTACTTAAACAATTCTTTAGACATGATTTTCAAGCCCCTCACTTGATCTTTTTTCCATTGACAATTTACTCCAATTCTCTCCTCCTCTCCTCAGGCTTTCACTCTTGACATCTCTGCTAGCACTGATATCAACACCATGGTTGTGTTTAGTCTTCCCCAGTGCCAGTCTCACTGATGTGGTGAGTGGAGCTCTGGAAAGTGGAGTCGAGGGGGTGAGTCATCAGTCAGCATCTCCTGTCTCCCTGGGTCTGACCAAAATGACAGAGACTCATCTCACTCAAGTGTCACTGGGATACCACATTCAGAAGGAGGTGAAGGACTTCTCCCATTGGACTGGAACCACTTTAAGAAAGGATACATTTTTTGCACAGCAATGGAGAGATGTTAGTATAGAAATCTCAGTGCAGCTTCCCCTCCCTGTTGTCCTTTAGGCTGCAGCTTAAATGTGACTTTTTAAAAATGTTTGTTTGCTTGTTTATTTTTTTACTTATTTTGAGAGAAGAGAGAGGGCATAAGCAAGAGAGGGACAGAGAGAGAAGGAGGGAGAGAATCCATACTGAACATAAAGCTCAACATGGGGCTCAATCCCAAGACCATAAGGTCATGACCTCAGCTGAAATCAAGAGTTGGATGCTTGACCAACTGAGCCACCCAGGTGTCCCTAAATGTGACCCTTTCTAAATGGCTAAACCATTTTGGGAAGCAACTAAAGTGAAACATATACATATACCTAATTTCTGACTCAGTGTTTCCACTTCTGACTACATATGTCTAGGTATATACATAATATGCTCACATTATATATTTATATTATATAACATACATTCAATATAAATTATATGTGCATATAAGTAATATAAATTTGTTTATATGTTCAATAAAAATATGTATAAAAATGTTCCTACAGCACTATTTATTATAGCTAAAGACAGACACTACTTATGTACCCATCAATAGTTTAGTGGATATATTCTGATTCTTTTGTATCAATAGAATATCAAAATATTCTTTGTGATATTTACAAAATAGAATACTATAAAGGGCTGAGAATTTTAAAAACTATAACTATGTACAAGTAGGATGAATACCACCAAGTTAATAAAAAAGAAATCATATCAAAAAATTGTAAATACTGTATGGCTTCATTTATATAAGTTGAAAAGTAGGCAAAATTAATATATACTCTTAAAAGTCAGGATACAGGTTAGCAAAGGGGATTATGACTGGAAAGAAGCACAAGGAGGTCTTCTGTAGCACTGGCAATTTTAGATTTTTTTTATCTAGGTGCTGCTTACCCTGATGTGTTCAAGTTGTGAAGGAGTTATCAACTTTTCTCTTTGTATGTTATACTTCTATTAAGAGCCTTTTAAAAAGCCATCTTCTCATACATGCCATGACATGGATTAAATTTGAAGACATGCTAAGTGAAATAAGCCAGTCACTTAAGGACAAATACTGTATGATTCCACTTATATGAGGTACCTAGAATTGGCAAATTCATAGAAACAGAAAGTAGAATAGCAGTTACCAGGGGCTGAGCGGATGGAGAAATGGGGAGTTATTATTTAATGGGCATAGAGTTTTGTTTGTGATGATGAAAAAGTTTGGGGGGTAGATGGTTGTACAACAATGTGAATGCACTTGATGTCCGTGAACTGTAAATTTTTAAATGGTTACATGGTAAATTTCATGTTATGTATATTTTACCACAGTAAAAACAAGAGTCTTTTTTCTCATTGCAAACTTTCCTGATCACCTCACATAGAGAACCACATTCCCAGTCATTCTTATCATGAAATTTTTTAAATTTACCATAGCACTTTTCACTACTTGCTACTTTCTTGTTCTTCCTCTATTCTCAACATCCTTATTTTTAATATCTTCTAGAATGTAAGCTCTGTAAAGATAGATATCTTATAATTGCTGTTCAACATTATCACCCAGCTCTTACACTAGTACTTAACATAGTAGGTCTCAAAAAATGATGAATCAACAAATTTTCTAGGGTGATCTAAAGCAAGTCTAAAACACTTATTCAGATCTTTTATTTATTTTTTCATTCATTCTCAAAAATTTTTAAGCGTTTATGTACATATTGTGGGAATTCAAAAGTGAAATGAGACAGCATGTTCTATGAAATGAAGGGAGCTGTTGCATATAACAATGTATTTCCAGTCTTTAGCTATCTCTCAGGTAAAGGCTAGATTGTAACATCACATAGATTTCAACTCAGTGTAATAGATCATATTGTTCAGTGTTAGCTGCTTCCAGAGTTTGTTGAAAAGGATTCTGAGGCCCTATATGGACTCAGCAGAAAAAGACATCATAAAAAATTAGTGATGTCTACCATGAGACCTTAGAAGGGGAATAATGGCATTGGTATGGATTTTGTCATCTTTGGGCTTGTTGATCTCTAATCAACGGTGTTATAGATGTCAGTCAGGGATCAGATTGAATCCAAACTAAAAAATGACTTCTAAGTCTTTTCTAACCTGGGAGTATATAAGCCCAACAATGAGACAGATTTAAAAGTTATGACGAGGAAGTACCTGACCCATAGCTCCTTAGAGTCCTTGCAATACAGCATCTGATCAGGGAACCCAAGGAGGTAGGGGAGAGAAGAAGTGTGGAAGTGGGCCAAGACCATGATATCCACTAGTCATGCCATGGAGAAGCTATGAATCTATTAGCATAATGAAACTACCCGATGAACTAATAACTGTTAGGTAATACTCTGCAAGGACAGGGTACTATCCTCCAGGTAGTACATACACTGAATCAGATATCTGTATGTGGTGCATGTCCCCAAAGGAAAAATTCATGGGTCCAGGAACCAAGGAGAGGAAGCAGAAGTGGCCCCATTAACATCATTTGCAATGACTCTTCAGGGAACTTTATGTTTTAGTTCCCACAACTCTGGGATTAGAGGTCCTGGTTCCAAAATAGACATGCCAAGGTTTCCATTGATCTATAAGACACAGCTGCCATCTGAGCACTTTAGACTCCTTATATATAGAACCAGCAGGCAAGAACAGGAGTAACTGCCTTAATAGGTTAGGGTTTATGGACCTTGATTAGGACTGCCATGCTACAACTGGGACAGAGAAGAATATGTGTGGAACTCAGGTAATCCACTGGAGCACTTTCAGTTACTCACTTGTCCAATTATAACTGTGAATGGACAAGAACAGTCATCTGAACCTGAAATGAATATGGTTCCCTGAGGCTCAGTCTCCTCAGGAATTAGCTTTTGGGAAAAACCAATAGACAAGTCACTGAAACCAGAGAAGTGGTAGCTAAGGAAGGGGAGGATTTAGAATGGTCACTGGAGGAGGAAAGGAAATGTATATCAATTGGAACCTGTAACTTCTCCACTAGGAAGGGAGGCTCATTTTAGAACCCTGGAGGAGCTACTACCAAGAAGCATGAGAGGTCGACTGTGGCAGCATGGATGTTTATTACTCAGAACTCCCTTCAAGAAAGAACTTGCCAGCAGCTTCAGTTCTTGCCAGATGCTTTCAGGATCTGCCTTAACTTTCAAGCTGAATCACATTCTTCTAAGGTGTCCCCAGCCAGTGACAGCACAACAGAGACACTAGTGCCTAGCCATTACTGCATACTATAATAAGCAATATTTGCTTTAGAGCTGCCCACAAGGTTGGCTGATGTTTTGTCAGATCTGAGGCTCTCTCTACCCAATTGTGCTTTTTCCTCCTCTTCCTTTGCAGGTGTTAAAGCTGTATCATAGTCTGAAGGCTCTCCCTGCCAAATCCCACTTTTTCCCCCTTTTGCCTTTCACACATAGTACCTCCCAATAAACCTCTTGCACTTCCAACTTTGTCTCAGGGTCTGTTCTCTCTAGAACCCAACTGACACAAATGGTTTTGAGTGTAAACTCCAAATTTAACACCAAAGGAAAACTTACTTACAATAATCAAAAACTCTAAATGGCTCCGGGTATTTTTTATTTAGTGATCATAAACAATTCCTTTGAGAAATGCATGCAAGTCCATCCAAAAATCATAGTTGAAATCTATTGAATAGTTCCCAGGAACCAAACTCTTGACATGAAATTTTCCACCTATTCCTCTCAATGCCTTATGAAATGTGTAGTATTTTTATTTTTCTCTTCTACAAATGAAAGCAGATGGAGGTTAGTTTGATTACCCAACGACATAATTAGTAAGCTAAAGAATCAGAATTTATACCAAAGAAAGCTTAGGCTATTAACTTGTTTACCATTTCAGCTACCCAGCATTGATTTGTATTGTTTATAACTGAAGAATCCTAACAGATTGGTCCAGGGAGCAAATTATAGGGTATAGAGCCATAAGAGAATTATGTACCCATAGAAACAAATTTAGCCCCATCTAAAAGTATCATCTATGTTTCTGAGCTAAGTATCCTCAATAGCTATTCCTAATGATTGCTAACTTTTGCTGGCTGAGTTTGTCAATTCCCATAATGTTTTCAGAAATGTCTTTTTGAAATGTCCAGTTTTGCACATGACCATAGGGAAAAATGGGCTATGGTAAGGACTGCATGTTGCTGTCCAGTTCTCCCAAAACCACCTGTTGAAGAGGCTGTCCATTTTCCATTGGATACTCTTTTGTGCTTTGTCAAAGATTAATTGGCCATACTCTGTGGGTCCAGTTCTGGGTTCTCTATTTTATCCCATTGGACTATGTGTCTGTTTTTGTGCCAATATCATACTGTCTTGATGATGACAGCTTTGTAGTAGAGGCTAAAGTCTGGGATTGTGATGCCTCCTGTGTTAGTTTTCTTCTTCAATATTACTTTGGCTATTCAGGGTTATCTGTGGTTCCATACGAATTTTAGGATAGTTTTTTCTAGCTTTGAGAAGAATGCTGCTGCAACTTTCATGGGGATTGCATTAAATGTGTAGATTGCTTTGGGTAATAATGACATTTTAACAATGTTTATTCCTCCGATCCATGAGCATGGAATGTTTTTCCATTTCTTTGCGTCTTCTTCAATTTTCTTCATAAGTTTTCTATAGATTTCATTGTCTTTAACATATTTGGTTAGGTTTATTACTAGGTATTTTGTGGTTTTTCATGCAATTGTGAGTGGGATCAGTTTCTTAATTACTCTTTCTGTTGCGTCACTTTTGGTGTATACGAATGCAACTGATTTCTATACATTGATTTTGTACCCTGCTACTTTACTGAATTCATGGATCAGTTCTATGAGGCTTCTGGTGGAGTCGATCGGGTTTTCCATGTAGAGTATCATGTCATCTGTGAAAAGTGAAAGTTTGACTTCATCTTTGTGGATTCTGAGGCCTTTTATTTCCTTTTGTTGTCTGATTGCTGATACTAGGACTTCCAGCACTATGTTAAACAACAGTGGTGAGAGAGGACATCTCTGTCATGTTCCTGATCTCAAGGGGAAAGTTCTCAGTTTTTCCCTATTGCAGATGATATTAGCTGTGGGCTTTTCATAAATGGCTTTAATAATATTTAAGTAAGTTCCTTCTACCTGACTTTCTTGAGGGTTTTTATTTAGAAGCGATGTTGTGTTTTGTCAAATGCTTTTTCTGCATCTCTTGACAGGATCCTATGGCTTTTATCTTTTCTTTTGTTAATGTGATGTATCACATTGATGGATCTGCGAATATTGACCAGCCCTGTAACCCAGGAATGAATCCCACTTGATCATGATGGATAATTCTTTTTATATGCTGTTGAATTCGATTTGCTAGTATCTTGTTGAGTAGTTTTGCATCCATATTCGTTAAGGATATTGGCCTGTAGTTCTCTTTTTTTGTTGGGTCTCTGTCTGGCTTAGGAGTCAAAGTGATTGATATGTGCTTCATAGA